>PPHD01017075.1:0-15237 GCA_002909625.1 Bambusicola thoracicus
AAAGGAAAGGAAAGGAAAGGAAAGGAAAAAGAAGAGTCTATGAATATATTTTTCTCTCTTCCTTATCTGCCGAGGGGTCCTGAAAAAGATGAAGTTAAGTGAGATGGATCCCTCTTTACGTGACACAGACTGTTCTGAAGGACAACTAGTACTTAGATACCACAGTGATTGGCACTCTCATCTGAAAACATAGGGAATAGGTCCAGCATGCCTCAAAACCTTGCTTTCTGGCTGTGGGCTGTGATATTTTAAAGTGCCAGCAATGTACGTGCAGCAGGGAGGCCTGTGGGAGCTCAGAAATTTCTTACTGCAGTGTAACTGAGTGATATGTGAATAACTTGCCGCTGCTAAAGATCATTTAACTTTCCACCCCGGATCTGTTCAGGCCCATAGAGCAGTCAGAGGAATTTGACAGCACTTGTGGAGAAAACCCATGGCATTTTGGCCACAACCACGGAGGGATGTGTGCCCACTCACGGCTGGCTAAATGAAAGGGGGACATATGCACTGGCAGGCTGCGGGCTCACATGTGTGCCTACATGCCCTAAGGAGTCTAATATAGGAAGGGAAGGAAGGGATCTCGATGTAAACCACAAAAGTAGACAGTGACCTCATCATGTTTATAGTGGAAAGTGAATAATTTAGGAGGAAAACAAGGCAGCTGCCTTACTATCTGCACAGTTTGCAGTGATGTACATGCTGAGCATTAGTTGAGAGCAGTGTGGTGAGGGACTCTATTGGCATTTGCTCGCATTCTGCTGTTTCTTTTTATATCTCTTAGAACTAAAAATGCTGATCCAGACCCTAGGCTAAAGGATATCTTCAAGAACAGACTTCAGTGAAGCACTGTTTGAGAATTACCAGGGATGCACAGAGCATTATGGAGTTCAGAGAAGAGTGGCTAGTTGAAAGGAAGCAAATGATTCCAAAGCCTTGTAGAAGCAGGCCAAAATCTCAACAGAGCCAGGCCATAGCTAGAGTGAATCTGCCCATTGTCAGCACCTGTAACTAATTTAAATCCTGGAGGCCTGCTGGGACCTCAAGGCAACCCATCAGCCTTAGCTCTGCTTGACCATTTCATGCATAGGAAAGCTGTCCCTCTGTTCAAGGTGCTTTACAGTCTTTAGACTGAAAACCTCAAAGTAGAACAGTACCCTGAGAGGGAATTGTGTAAATCAGTAGACTGCAAAGAATTTGGATGAAATACCTCTCTGAAGTCCCTGTTGATGCGGATGAATTCTTGGTAGAGAATTCCATTCTCACAGGACAAAAGCCTGAAGATACCTACAAAATTATGATTAAGTATCTACAAAGTAGCCAGACATCTGGGTTTTGTTCTCATCCAAGATAAAATGTCCTGTTTTTTAGCTACGTGTCTGGATCACTGGACTATTGAATACACCCACAAAAGGATAAAATGTTTGCTTCTTCTTTGACTTTCTGAAGTGATGTTTTGCTTCTAGCACCAAAGTATTCTTTTTCAGCATCTCCATATGTATTACTATTTTCTGACTGAAGAAAGTCCAATTTGCAAACAGCACTGGTTCCCCAAACCCACAAACTGAGTGAATAAATAATTTTTAGAGGGCAAGAGAGGAGAAGCTTTGTTTTCAAACGAATTGTGGTGATGCAGTCAGGCAATTCCCCTCAAAGCAACCTATTTCAGTAGTACTGTGGGTACACTGCTTGTCAGATAAACACTTTCTACAGTAACTGTGAGAGCCTTGTGACTGTAGCTTTATTTTTTTCATGCTCCTAGTCTGTTGATTCACTACCCTTTTCACTTTCACCAGTTGTCTTCTCATAGGTAGCCACTCAGTGCTCCTGAATTTTTACAGTCTCTTTATTGCATTCTTGGCATAATGGGCTCTTATTTGCAATATACAGACATTTCCCAATATAACAAGATCATCAGCATAGCTAACAAAAGCTGTTTCTATACAAGTAGCAACCAAAAACATTCAAATGGCTGTAAAAATAAAACAGTCCAGACTTCCCCAAATAAAAATACAATAAGTTTTCTTTGCTGATTAAAGTCTGCTTAAAGAGAAACTAGGGTAACTGGCAAAGCCCAGTGGCAGAATTGCTTTGCAATTCCAGTTTACTGCACAGTACTTTAAGGCTGTGGTGTTGGCTACTGTAGGAAAATATTTATAGCTGAGAGATGGATAATATGATCAGTGTAAGTTGTTTTTATTATTCACCACATACTCTCATACTTTGAAACACAGCACTATGCTATTAGGAGGCCTGCTTGGCCCAATGCTGGATGGCATTTTTTTGTTTATGATCTGCTCTCTGAGCACTACTGCCTGCTTGGCAGTCTGTAAACACCAGTGTTCAGGCTGCAAAGGAACCTTTCCCTCTGCCTGAGTCACCATGCAGGGTGGGTGACCACAAAGCTGGGCATCTGCCCTGCTGTGCTGCTGAGTCAGGAGACGCGTCCAGCAGCACTAGTGGGCTGGTGTGTCCCACAGCGAGGGCTTGCACCTTGGTGTAATGCTGAGCATCAGCAAAAAACTGGAAGAAGAGGACCCAACCAAAACCACAGAGACTTCTCCGCTCAGCACAAACTCCGTATGTGACACACATGTAAGGCTTTACCAGGACATCTGAATCTACTGGTAGGAATATAGATGTACTAGTTTGCTTCAGGCACTTACTGTGGGGAAAAAAGCCTGCCAAGGGAGTAGTAAACACAAACACAAAAAGCATGCACTGGTTTTGCTTTGTAAAATTAATCCCCAAACACAAACATACCAGAGCTATTACAGATTGTAATTCCTGGAGCAGGCAGGGCTTTTCCAGCCTGTTTACAGCCCTCCTCATTGGCAAGTGCAAAGAAGTATGAAAATCTTGAGTTTAAATAATGAAATGAAACAAACAAATAAACAAACAAACAAAAAAGGCACTGACTGTTGTCAATTTTGGCTTAGATAAAAACAGACCAAGAGCAGGACATCAGTGGTTATAGATCTGACAGAATAGTTCTGCTTCTTCCCCCTTTCATCCTCCTCAGTCCGTGATTTTCCTCTAGTTCTTTGTCAATGCTTTATCTGTCACTAGTGAAAACTAACTAAATAAATAGATCTAAATACGAGATAACAAATACAAATATAATCTTTTTAACCTGAGTATGTTCACACTGGTTACTAGGAAAAGTTTCTTTGAAAGAGTGATGAGGCATTGGAACAGGCTACAGTGGTGGAGGTGTTCAAGAAATGTGTAGATGTGAAAGACATAGTGGGAATGGTGGTGATGGACTGAAAGTTGGACTTGGTGATCTTAGAGTTTTTTCTAACTTTAATGATTCTATGATTCTATGATCTCTGATTCACAATCCATCCAATCAAACAGATGCCTGAGAAAATGAGGGGTAGAAGCAAGCAGTCCCAGAAAAACAGGAGAAATTGGAAGGTAATAAAGTCATGACAGTAGCCAAAGAGAACTTTCATAGAATATCTGTCCAGGTAGCCCAGGCTATTCCTTGCACCAAAACACCATGCACTGTGCTGGTGAGAGGCACTAGGAGTCCCACTGGGGGATGAGTACACTTCTGTATTGGCTGTTGTACAATAAAATAGATGGTTCGTGCCCTGGTCTGGTTAGAACAGCAAACTATAATCAGTCTTGCTTTTTTAGATGCTGCAGCAGTAGTTTAAGATACCACTGCCTCCTTTTGTATTTTACAACTCTTTCATCAAGTTGGCTATCCTTTCCACATCAGTAAATGCCACACAAGCATCCCTGATGCATCTTATTACAACTTTCAAAATCAGTCAGCTTATTTTGACCCTACCTGATCCTTTGCAGTGTCTCAGTTGTAGAAATTATGAACTCTAGACTGTGGATGGTCACTGACATCTGTAGGTTCTGTCTCCTTCAGCATATTTGCTGGATATGACATCTGAGTATGCTCCAACTGTAGGACAAAAGGGAAGGATCTTATCTGACCTGGTAAGAACAATGCAAATGAGTACTCTAAGCACTGGAGTTGACAGACATCAACATATACTAAAATCTAATATAATCTCTCAAAAATTATTTTGGTCTTCCATTTGAAAGAGATAGTCTACACTTGGAATTTATGAAGAGGGTATATAGTTGGTGCTGTACTGCATGAACAACTCAATTGGTGTAAAGTGCATCATATTTATCTAAAGCAAATGTAGATTATGAAGAGAAGAAGCTTCAGGAAACAGATACAGATCACAGATCAAGATTTTGAAAATAGATGTCTGAAGGTAGATGTCTGATATTCACCTCTCACCACTCATGATCCAACTCATGTCATCCAAAAAGCTATTTAGTTCTCCCTTAAGCACGAGTTTTCTTTGTTCAGCTGATGAATTCTACTAACAGCACCAAGTAATTAGGAGCTGGACTTGGTTCAGTTAGCTCCTGATAGGCACTGAGTGTCATATATGATGCTTCAGGGTATCCTGCCTGTCTTTTGTTGCCCCTGTGTCTGTTTTGTTCATGTCCTGGGGTACCAAGTGGCACCATCTCCAGTGGGTAAAATTACCCAGACTTAGGAAGCTGAATCCCTTCCCAAATAACTGTTTTATTCTTAAGAGTAAAACAGTGTTTGATAATCAAATAAGTAGAGTGAAATGGACCTATGGAAAACCTGGATAATGTCTGTGAGGTGCATACATGTACTCCTTGGTATAGAGTCTGCTTTAGGTGTGGGAAACAAAAAACAATACACATTCCATGCATTTAGGAGTTCATAAAACCAACGACATGATCCTGCCAGCACTGACATGAATATATTCAATGAATAGTACTGCCTGTATGAGTGGTTGCAAGACAAGGAGGAACTATGAATAGTGAACCAAGGACCAGTCTGTGGTTAACAAAATTCTTACAGTAACTCCGGGAAGCTTATGTTGGAGCATGGATTGATACCTAGCTGAAAGTTTCCAAATAAGAATCAAGAGGAGCTACCTCTGCTGCCAACACCGGGATCAAGTACACATTAATTTTTATGTATTTTGTGTATATGTTGGCTCAGGATGTTGTTATACTTGAGGTGTAGATAAAAATCAGCAGCTATATCTGCTCTGGAGGTGCAAAGGTCTTCAGAGCTAGCTGAATATTCTGCAAACATGATGTGGAATTAATGGTGATCCTGTTGGCATACAACACAGGAAGGCAGAGTGCATTATGAGGTGTCATGCATGTGCATTGCAAATACATGGTAAAGGTGGTCCCTGTGTGAGCAAACATACTTGTTCAGAGAAAAAGTTGGGAGATAACAGCTACATAAGCAGAACTGAGGGCAAGATGACCAGAGTAAACCCAGTGCAGCCACACAGCTTTGTACCTACATCAATTCTTTCGGGTTACACTGCTGAAAACATGTACCACACTTCTCAGTAGTTGTATGAACTTGGAGCAAGTAGTACAGTGTTGATAAGTTTAATTCTTCATATTTTTTTTCTTGTTTTTACTAAGTGCAGTACCCATATATGACCGAGAAGACAAAACTGATTACTGAAACTGAGACTCCAGATAAATGCTAACATTAGGAAGTTCAAACACAGTTTAGCTTGAATTTATCAAATAACCTCATAAATTAAGCAATCACCTTGGGCAAGCTTCATTTCTACATGCATCTATTGAATTGAACCAATGGGTGGCTCTCTTATCTACACAATTGTCAATGGACTAGTTAGGATATGACTGGGACACCTAAAAAGGACAAAAGTGAATGGTGAGTGCTGAAATATGAAATTCTGTTTCCAAAATAGTTCACACGGAACAACAGCTTTCCTTTCACTTGAAAGTTGTACAAACACCTGCAGATTTACTTACATGTGTGTTTTTAGTGGTGGTTGCTTTTCTTGTAAAATATGTGTTTGATTCTCTACTCTAGCTGTTAGAGTTCGCAATCTAGTAAAACATCTGGACTCAATTTTGTGATCAGTCTCAGGGGTTTTAGAGCTACATCTGCTACTTTGGTAATGCATCATAAATAGATGACAGAGCAAGAACATTCTCTATCCTATTTGAAGAGTCTGTGACACTTCAGAAACAAGTGCAAATTATGTATGATAAGGAAAGAACTTGTGTTGCTACATTGGTTAGGATACTTGGTTGTGGAAGGAAAGTTCAGTGTATGAATTCCAATCAATATGATGCATTTTTACATCCTTGAGTAATTAAGCCCACTCAGAAATGCTTAATTTATATAATCTTTTAAAGAGTTTGAAGGCATCACCAAAGCACTGATGAGAGTCTCTCCCAAATGATTTATTTCTCTTTAGTAGCTCTGAGGATTCTCTTATCCAAAGGAGAGCATCTGTTCATATACAGACCAGTTCCATGTCTCCTTTGCTGCTCTTTGTGTTTCCCAAAACTTAAGGGAGAAGCAAGGACATCTAGCTCCTAGATGAGGAAGAAAACAGCAGATAAAATCAATCTCAAAGTCCTAAGCAGCTATGGCAACTGTGTTGTCTGTGAGCTGGCACATCTCGATTCCGAAGTTCCCAAGCCATTCCAAACCATAGTGAGAGATTAACAGAGCCCAGACAGAAGTCTTTAACCAGTTAAGGAACAAGACTCAGCCCATTTTTATGTTCAGTAAACAGTGTAAACAAAGACATAGAGCTGTAAAACTGGACTGTTTTAAGTTGCCTCATTTATGCACATCATATAATCTGGCATTATATTAAAGCCCATTTTTTTCCATGTGCTCTACATTGTCCTTATGGAGTAGATATGTCATCTATCAATTTAACAGGGAAAGTTGTGTAAACATGAAAACAATTTATCAGAAAGTTGTAAGATGATATCAGTCTGTCTATAGCTCATATTAAACTGGATTAATAAACATTTCAGGCAGTATTCATTTGTTTGTTTGTGTGCTTGTTTATTCAGACTGCTTGGGAACTGGTTATTTGGAAACTAAATCCTTAGAGTTACTAAACTTCACGAAAAAAATCTTACAGTTTTTTCCTATAAAGAAGCACAAGGAAAAAGAATGTTACTTTTTATTTCCTCTGAATATTGCAGTGAAAACCAACAGAATATGTACTGTAACAATAATGAAATATTTTGTTCCAGAAATGATCATAATGACTGTGTCCTTTTAGTATCCCAGAACAGAATTGCAGTGGAAACTCAGTGCAGTACAAGGAAGCCAGCTCTGTTGTTCCAGCTCATTTCAGTATTTTAATACAACAGCTTCTAAAACAGTGGGGGAAAATTGTGGTTTTTAGGGCACCTGCTGGGATTCTGTGTAAGTCACTATTATTCTGGAAGCCAGCTATGACATGGTCATAACATTAACAAAACATCTCATTACTGTCACCTCTCATAAAGAACATGAGTAATATGGAAAGAGACACACAAAAGGAATAAATATAAACTTTTCTTCATTTACAGTAAAAGTAAATTGTCATTTCAAACTGAAGAAACCAAAATATCCATGCCTAAAGTAATTATATACCTGGTGTAAGGCACCCAGTGTAACATACATCAAGACCTGGAATTTATTTCCTTATAAAAGTTACCTCTGTTCTATAGAAGCATCATTCATGCTGCTACGGTTAAGGTTATGACAGTGTTTCCAGTAAAAACTTTGCTTTTCAAATGTACAGGATTCAGCTGTGCAAATCTTCTAGGAGTTGAAATGAAAGTAGGCATATGGAATCACTGCTGTTGTGGGATCTCACGTACAAAAACCTGGTCATGGTAGCTTTTATGTGAAAAGAATGATTTACAAAAAAGAGAGGGTGAGAGATATCACTCTTCTAGCACTACCCAGAATAGAAGGTGCCCTGGATCACAGGTTATGAGAGACAGCACTGTTCTCCTTCCCTCTGCTCCCTCAAGCCCAACAAATCTCTTAACTCCCATCCTCCCGTGCTAGTTGATCATGTAAATGGGAGCATGTGGACAGAGTATTTTTGCCTTTGGGTTCTGATTCATAGATGACCACAAAATCCATATCCAAAGCCCAGCCACCCTGCCCCAGAGCAGCAGGCACAGAAGCAGAGGGACTGCTCAAGAAATAGCTCTTCAGCTGTCACAATTTACAGAGAGGCAGACTGAGGCAAACCAAAACTGCTGACAATTTTTTTTAGAATGCTACACATCAGACAGTGCTGTCCCTTTTATATCAGCAACTGACATGTTGGATCTATGCCAATGAAGCTTTTGTGTGCAGCCTCACGACCCCTCTCAGTACATCTTCTAATTCAGATCTGGTAGGGGTTTGAAGCCAATTGCATACTGTCCCTAAATACTGTGCTTTGGTTTGCCCAGAGGAGCAGTTCGAGGGCACGCAGAGTGTTTCCTTTCACTAAGCCACAACTCTTTTGCTAAACCAAAAGATACTGACTGGGAATGCACTAATGACAAGTGACTTCCTGGCAGATTACAAACAGTTTGAAGTTTTGTCCTGCTGATCCATCCATGGATGGATTTCAGGTAAGGAACACTGAGTTGATACTTGTAGGTTACATTTTTGATTTCCTTAGGGATATGATTTTGCTGTTGTTATTAAAAAAAAAAAAAAAAAAAAAAATTGTACAAAAGAAAAAGAGAAGATAATCTTACAGAAATTTTAACTTTGCAGTTGACAACAGAAAGGATAAAATTAATGTGATATATTTTTATTTTTGTGGCCGAAAAATGGCACGTGGAACAGAAGGACAATAGAAGCCTTTCAAACACTAACTTTAAATTCTGTCCTCTTTCAAGGAGCTATTTTTGTTTGTTCCAAAACATGATAAATGCTCTAATTACCAGGTGAAAAACAAATTTGGTCTTTTTTTAATTGTTTCTATAATGTTTCTCTTGATTAAGGGAAAGTTCTTCTGATTTAAAGTTGCCCTAACATTAATGTTATCTCTTGATATAGATGTTTTAGTGTATGTTCACATTAAATTCAATCCACAGTCCCACAGTTTCACTCTAGAGTCAGCAGATGGAGAAGGATAAACCTTTGAGAGTATTGCAGGTGGCCCAAGAGTCATGCCATGGTGTCTTATGGAAGTCAGCAGCCTTTTGAGAATTTCTGGGTCTGCTGGTGTAAATATGGAACCCATCAGAAAGTTAGGGATACATCAAAGGTCTGACAAAACTTTACTTGACAAAAGAAAAGTATAATCAAAGCCTGACAAACTGCACTTATGTGGTTGTTGTTGGCCATTTAATGACATGTTAACTAAGAGCAGAGAACTAAAACATCACTAATTGGTCAAACATATATAGCCTGCTTTTCAGTACAGTATAATATTTAAGGGTACATATGTTTTTTATCTATCTTCAGAAGTGATGTGTGAAGGCTGCATACAGAATACAACACTGTTTAGCTCTAGAGTTTGCAGAGGTGTCATGTATGTGAACAAAGTATGGCCCAGGCCTCGTTATGTGAAACTTTTCAAATGCAAATAAATCATTTAACTCTTTATCCTTCATATGTACTCCTAACAAATTAAAAAATGTTCAACTTTGACCCCTGGCACACAGATGCATAGTCACAAGCAAAGCTAGCAGGATTTTTCATGCTAGCTGTCTCTACAAGTAATTCATAGCAGCATATGAAGTATTTTATCAAAGTAATCAGGAAAGAGAAACAATAATGTGTCATAGTTTTGTAATTTTGCTAGTGGTATTCCACATCATAACATCATGTACAGCTCAGTTAAATTAAAGAGTTAATACTCCGATTCTATGGATTGTCAACCTTCCAGATACCTGCTTCTCAAAAGAGAAGAACTACATATCCCAGAGGACCTCACAGTCAGAGAAGGAGGACGCGTCACGGAAGTCACTGGGTCAGGCTCATGTTCTCTCTCTGGCAGTCAGGCAGAGAGGTGGGTGTGCTTCCAAGCCTTCATTCAACTAGGCATTTTGGTTTCAGAAAGTTTCTTTCTCTAATTTTATTTAATTTATTACTCTTAATTTCAATTAGATTGTATTATATTGTGTTATCTTGCATTCCGATATCACAGTTGGTAAAATCAGTTTTCCTCCTTAGGTCACTGCTGCTGCTCTGTTCTTTTTCCCTCTCTGAGCACAGCTCCCGTTCCCCTACCCTACCTTTTCCTTTTCCCCTTCCTATTTTTGGGAGCCAGAGAGCCCATGAGCCTACTGCTCCCCTGTCATGGGCATGGATTTATCTAGATTGATCTAGATAACTCCATGCCATAGTGATTGCCATCCAAAAAATAGACAAAAAAGTCTTTCTTTCTTTTTTATTTTATTTTATTTTTTTTTTTAGGACTGAAAAATAAACGTGAGCTGTAGTCATTGCTCTTGCATGAATAGTTGCTCTATTGCATTTCTCTTTGTTCTCCTTGCTCTGTGTCTAGAATTCAGGACGAGATCTGAGACAGGTATTTATTTACTCCTCTTGTGTATGACGTCAAGTGCTCTGGTTCTTGCTCTGCACAGAGCCCTGAGTATGTGCATTGTACCATTAACAGCAGGAGCAGAATCATAGAATCACAGAATCGTAGAATGGTTTGGGTTGGAAGGGACCCTCAAAATCATCTAGTTCCAACACCTCTGCCACAGACAGGGGTGAAAATCACTAAATCAAGCACTCGATCAGAATGTCCGGAGCCCCATCCAACCTGGCTTTGAACACATCCAGACTTCTCTGGACAGCCTGTGCCAGTGCCCACCACCCTCTCAGTGAAAAATATCTCTCTGACATCTAATCTAAATCTCTCCTTTTAGTTTAAAACCATCCCCCCTTGTCCTATCACTATCTGCCTATACAAAGGCAGATTATCCTGCTTATAAACTCCCTTTAAGTATTGGAAGGCTGCTATCAGGTCCATCAACAAATTTAAAGCTATATTCCTAATGAAACTGCACCACTGAAGAGAAAATCAGTATGAATGCAGTAATTGCTGTAAGCTCCCATTTATCTCAAAAGCTGCTGCCTTTGAACCACATGAAATAAGTGAAAAATAGTTCACCTCTAAGGATGAACGCATGCATAAATCAATATGCTACAACCCTTTGGTACAGCAGTACCAAAGCCAACCAAGGTAAATCACATGTGATCAGGTCAATCCTAACAAATGCAGTAAGACTTCAGCATCCTTCTTTCATGTTTGCTCCTCCATGAAAGGAAAAACTAACTCTTCCTTTGAAAGGTGTTTGTTACCCTGAGAATGAAAAGCAGTGGGGAAGCTCTAGAAAAGACTGAGCTGTTTGTCCATTCCACATAGTTACTAAAACAAATCTCCCACTTGCATGATGCGTGCTGCACAGGTTGCCACACTGCACTCTGCTTCCTCTCCGTAAGGATGGGTGAACTGTTTAGGAGTGAGTGTTTGACTTCTTCTGTCACTATGATGTTATGGTGGAATTACCTTTTAGTAATTAGTGGAGAAAGCACGTTTTTCAGAGTTAACTCACTGTTGCTATATGGAGGAGGGAAATGATGGGGTGCTGACTAACACTGTGGGGAAGCTTGGAAAATCCTCTGAAAACTGAAATAAGAGACTATCTTAGGCATTTCCTTCACCTCTGTCTTTTAGTCATTTTCCCATCTGTTCAGTCTACAATTGCTTCTGTGTTCTGCCCATCTACATTGCTTATTTTGGGCTTCTCCTAGAAACAGGTTTGGAAGTAGAAACATATTTATTTTTCTAAACTAGACAAAACATTGGAAATTCAGGACTTTAGAGTCACGGGGGAAGAAATAAGTATTTGAAGTTGGACTTTTCCTATTTGCAGCTTTCACCCATTTTCAGACATTAAAATTAATGAAGAAACATTCAGGGACATTAAAAAAAAGTACAATTTTACACCTTTGTTATCATAGAAGAATAAATGTCACTACTGGCATTAATGGTACAAAAATAGAAATGTAATTAATTTAAGAAAAAGCATTTTATATTTCTATTTTCTGGCACACTGATAAATACAAAATGGAAATGGTCACAGTGTTGTTGATATTAAAAGCATAGCCATAAGATATAAATTTTAATTAGTATGCAAGCTTCTCCATTCTGTACTTCCGACTACTTCATAGATAACCTGCCTCAGTGTTACGAGAACGAGACCTGGAGACTTTCTGCAAAAGCAATGAAATGGAAGGGTTACTCCCCACAGAAAGGGAGGAATGACAAAAGACAGAAGGCTTTCATAGCAAATCGCAATAAAATGGATGTTAGCATTCCCCCTGGCCAGTGCTATGTCCCTTAACCTTATTTTTCCACATCATGCCTTCTTCCCCTCCTCCCAAGCCTATTCTATCACAGCAGACAACAACTCCTTTCTTCTCCAGGGTATAAAACTCATTTAATGTTGGGAGGAAACTGCTTCTCCTCAGCTGAAATTTCAGTGATATTTCTGATTTGTGAAGTACTGGCACATAATATTTACAGCTATGATGTGCCATGACTAATTTGACAACTTACTACTCCTCCGAGCTAAATGTGTGAAGCTTTAAGACATATAATGGAATAGTGCATCAGGGTTCAGAAAATGACAGTTTGTTTCAAAGAATTTTGTTCATCTTAATTACATGCTCATGTACAAAGAACAGTTTAGCATTGCTCCACATGTTTGTCAGAAAGTGTCAGTCTCCAGCAGCTCAGACCATGCAGAACCTGTTTGAGTTCATGTATAACAACTTAGTACTGCCTGCAGGAACCCCAGCACTTGTGTTCAATGAATGCAACATCTGTTTCCCTCTTCCTGAAGCCATTTTGCTTAGTTTGGATTGATAGAATATGCTCAATTTTGAAACACAGAATGATTCCAAAGTTCCCAGAGCTAGCTCCAGGAATGGATGAAACAGATCTGTGTTGGATTAGTGTTACCAACCCATGACATGATGAGCACTTCAGTATGATAAGGTAGTGATACTGTCCTTGCATTCAAGCTGATATATAAAGTGCTCTATATATATACTGTGGGTGAACAGGTTTTCTTGGAAAAGATGGCTAGCATGCAGCCCTAAGCTTTTGGAAGGAGATTTTTTGTGTGGATAATATCAACTTTATGCAGGTCTAAAAATAAGGAATCAGCTGGAAAATATGAAGAGTTCTTATGGCTTGTCATTTGCTTTTCTGTTTTGAACGTAGTGTTGGGAGATAATACTATTTAGCTGGTCACATGGAAAAAAAAAATGCTTGGACTCTGTCCCTGGCTTTCTCTGGGATGTGTTAAATTTTCTGAAGGAGATATCTTTGTAGCCATCTGCCTGCTAAGACAGTTGGAGCTCTGCTTTCTTGTTTGTATAGCTTCTAGCACAACACTGTGATCATAACATGGACTATAAAAGTAAATCTAACAAAAGACAAAAGCTATGAATCCTTGGTAATACAAAGATATGTTAAATAATATATTATTTTTAGGTTAAAATGTTCACTTTAGTAAAGTGAATTATTTCCCCTTTTTCTTTTTACCTTTTGGAAAACTGTTTTGACCATGAACAGTTTGCATCTTTCTCAAACATCTGGTGAGTGTTGTTTAGGGACAGACTAAAATTGTAGAAGAGAGAAATGCATAGTATAATTATGGCTTTATTTTGGTCCACTCATGAAATTGAAGGATTAGCTGTACAGGACAGCTGTTAGTCAGGGAGGTGGCCTGAGGTCAGAAGGTTATTCTCTTGACTACAAAGGAGATCCCTGGACTGGAGAGAAGAAAGCTTCAGCTCATTACAAACTGATATTTTAGCTTAGTCTTTGAAGAAAAGGGAGCTTTTATGATCAGTTATATATATAGATACACTCTTTTTTTTTTTTTTTTTTCCTTATTCCCTACCATTTACAAATTTTTGAACCCATTTGTCAAATACAGTGCAATTTGACAGATGTGGAGTTCTCAGAGATATTTTGTTTCTTCTTGTATTGAGGCAATAGGAAGCTGACTGAAGGGGAAGATGACATTTGTTTTCCACTGTGTAAAAGACTTTATCAGAGGCTTGGATCTTAATGCACACCAGAAAACCCACTAGAAAGGGTGTGACATTATGAAGATGCCAATTATGGAGAAAACCTCTATTAGGATTCACCCTAGAGAATCCATATGTGAAGGATCCATTAATAAGAAAAACAGATTTACTTAGTAATTAAATTTTACTGTATTTTAAACGAAGTGGTACAGATAGGAGGTGTATGCAAAACAAGCAATAGCGTGCTTGCAGAAATGAATGTAGTTTGTTGTAATCTGGCTCTACCTGTCCTTTGAGCTGACAGAGGCAGCTCCAGAGCAAAAGACAACTAATTGTATTATGGCAGAGATTTGCCTGTGCTGCTGTCTGCCTTGCAGCAGGGCTTTTATTAGCTCAAACACAAAATTACATCCTTATCTTTGAACTACATGCGTAAAGAGGGCGAATGTTCAGAAAACTGTACTAATAGATGAAAACTTTCTCTATTTGTTTACTAGTGCCCTTTAACCACTGCCTTTCTATCTTCTACTGAGCAGAGCTTTTTCCTACCTTCTGCAGCAGATGATGCTTAAATGAGGAAATATTTTCGCAGCAGAAGTAATGCAAGCTGGCTGATTTCTTGCTGTTGAACTTTACAGTGTCTAACAAGGGGAAAATTAACTGAAATATTCATTGTTGGACAGGCAAATAGCTCCTCTTCCTTCTTTCCCTGCAAAAAACTTTCTTGTTTTACTTAGCTCATTCACAGCATTCTTTTTTTCACCTCTTTCCAAATATCTTGTTCTTCTTGGAACCAATGTACCCCACTGGAAGCAGCCATTTGCAGCTAATTCCATGTTTATTTCATGTTTCTCATTTCTCCTGAAGTCAATTTATCATGATCTGCAATTTCCTATGGAGAGTTTTCCCAGAATGTTCTCATCAAGCAAGTCCTATACATACCTCTATTTCATCTGTAAACCCTACTTCTGTAGTAATGAAGTGTAGACCTACAGGGACAGATGAGCGAATCTGGGCTGCTAACTTCATCTCTGCGTGACATCATGTTTGTGGCCTCACATAATTGTAGTGATACATGTATTGGGATCAGGAAGAGAGATCAAGAACAGCAAGGAAATATGTCTTTCCTCTGAAATATGGGTTGGAGGAGAAGCAGAGCAGCAGGAGTTACCTGTTTGAGTTTGAACCCAGAACTCAGACTCACGAGTTCCTTCCTGATTACACAGTATCCAAAATGTTACTCTGATGGATCATTTTCATAACATAGTTTTGATTTGTAGTGCACACAATCTGTAGGAAAAGGGAAGGGAATGGAAGGGAAGGCGCGGGAAGGGAAGGCGCAGGAAGGGAAGGCGCGG
>PPHD01017076.1:0-15236 GCA_002909625.1 Bambusicola thoracicus
AAAAAAAAAAAAAACAAACCACAAAAAAACCCAACCCAAGCAACAACAACCCTTCCCCCCCCAAAAAAAAGGCAGATACAGTAAGCTCCAGCTATTAAATGTTTAGTTTTCAAGTCCAGACGGCATAACCATTCTGTCCACCACAAAGAAATGCACAACTTGTGCTCAGAAGAAATGTTGAGCCATGATGTTTAGGAGAAAATACGTGGTCAAAGAAGCACTAGTTTCACTCAGTCAAGCTGAACTGCTGCTGCTATTTTGATGTTAATTTTAAAATCGGTTCTTACATCTCTGTCCATTGAAATGGAAAGAAGCAGCTCTTTGTCCTGATGCTTCAGGGAACACAGATTGAACACAATACGGGAGTGATTTTGCCCTTCTGAAGATCCCAGAAGTGTCCACTTGCGTTTTCCAGGTTGGGTCAAATCCCAATGTAGCAGTTCTCCTCTGCAAAATTTAAAAGTGTGTCTATTTCATTCTTCACTTCAAAAAAAATAATATAGACTCCTAGTGCTAATGCACATACTGCAAGTGTAGGAGTAATACAGATAGACACACATGCACTACATGTACCTCTACAGAGATAAAACTACCCTACAGATAGCCATTCTTAATCACATTTGAAGTGGACATGTCATTTGTTTCCATTAAATGGGCAAAAGCACAATTAGTACCATTAACAGTCAGTATTCAGTTACATTATCAAATGAACTGTGGGGCAAATAAGAGTTTTCTAGAAGACTGAACTCCCACTACAACTCTTGGCCTGTCCTCTCTGGCTATAGCAGGAAGGAAGGAAGATGGGGGTGTCAGTGCTTCCTGCCAGTTGTTGTTTAAATATCTATGAATTAATTTATAATTACTGTCTGCACCTAACCTGCTTTGTCTCCTACTTACCCAAAAGAGCTGGATACAATTTCTGTGGGACGACCACAAGGCCAGTGAACAGTGAGCCAAATACGCTCTTTAACAGCAGGATCAACAGCTCCACCTCTTCTCTTTGTGGGTGGCAACTTCAGAGTCATTACACCTTTGGAAAAGAAAGGGATCGCCTAGACTTTGTACATCCGAATTCTCAGAAAAAAAGACAGGTGAATCTGAAGCTTTAAGTATGCTCCCCACTCTTTAAACTACTGAGTCAGCAAATGAAGCCTACAGTTGCATAGGAGCACTTAACCCGTATTGTTCTTGCTTAAATTATTAATCTTACTTACTTCTGCCTCTAGTACAGCTCCATATTCGAATGGTCTGATCTTTGCTTCCTGAAGCCAAGTAACAACTTTTCTTCATGGCTGTATCTTGTTTCAACTCCCCATTCGGAACATCACCTTCTTCTGAAGGTAACACAATTGAAGTCTGTTATTATACTTTAGAATTAAAAGCTTTAAACGTTAATTGAAAAATCTATTGCTCTAGATCAGAGAATATTTTAACTGAACTCATCAGTTACCTCTGATTAGCTGCTTACTGACTTTACCAGGATAAGGAATTCAGTTCTCCACAGGGACATTTTCCTGAGCTGAAAAATCACTTCACAAACTACAAATCACTTCTACGTACCTTGGAGCTCATCTTGCCAAGCAGGTAACCTTCCTTCACCAGGTACAGGACACCAGGCCAGACAATGAATTTCATCATCATGACCTCTTAGCCGATGAAGAACTTCTTTTTTTCTACTGATATCAATTATAACCACTATGCCATCCTTGTAGCTAAAAACAGAGATTTCAGTTAACGATAGATTGTTAGACCCTGGTGGAATAACACCTAATCTGATTTCCAAGCTATTACCCAAGATCAGTATCTCCACGTTACAGAGAAGCCCAATCACAAGTGGCAATGAGACCAGACAACTGGAGCTTAAGTGTAGCATTAGCATAAACAGAGCTGCCTTCTGTTTGAGAAGTGCAACCAAACAGTATATTTGGCTTCAAAAATAACACCAATTTATTAGCAATACAGTTTTCAGAGTCTTATAAAGTAACAGTGGCTTTTATAAGAGGAAAGCTTTTCTCTTTTCCACAAATAACGTTCATTCTCTCCCATCTCTTCCATTTGTTCTCTTAGCAGAGAGAACAAATCTGAAAGGCTTTCACGTTCCTGCTTTGTTCAGTATAGTCTTGGGTGTCCAAAGGACTGAAATGGCAAGAGTTGACAAAGAGCTAATAAAACTATGAAACTCTCTTCAAATGAGGTAACCTGTAATGTGATGGACGTTAACGAAATCTAATTAAAAAATACCTGTTTTAAGTAACTTCAGAGTTTAAATCAAACTCAGTCCTGTAAATGGTAATAGAATTGTACACCTCGCATGTCCAGCAAAATAGTATTTCTAAATTGTTGTATACAATTTGGAATACAATGAAAAAATAGCCACCAAAACTTCTTAAAAGTAACCTTACAACTGTGCAAGAAAAAATCCAAACGACACTTTCAGATGAAGAACAGAAATTAAAACGTAGCACTTACCCAACAGCCACCAGGTTTTCATGATGAGGAGAACAAGTGAGACAAAAAATTGTCCGAGGCTCTGGGAAGAATTGCTGGCTATCGCTTCTGCTATGCCAGTAACAAACAATTACCCCTTTTTCATCACCGGATACAATCAAATCTTTCACAAGGGGTGACCAGTGTAACGCTGTGATTGCATTCTGAAGAAAGACAATTGAATACATAAAGCCATCTAGCATGCTTGGCCACTAAATTCATTCTGTAGGTTCTTTAAAGAACTAAAGCACAACAAAACTGGTGATGGGTCTGGAGCACAAGTCTTATGAGGAGCGGCTGAGGAAGCTGGGATTGTTTAGTCTGGAGAAGAAGAGGCTCAGGGGAGACCTCATTGTACTCCACAGCTTCCTGAAGGGAGGCTGTGATGAGGAGGGTTTGGCCTCTTCTCCCAGGCAACAAACAGGACCCGAGGAAATGGCTGCAAGTTGCATCAGAAGAGATTTATATTAGACGTAAGGAAAAACTTTTTCTCTGAGAGAGTGGTCAGGCACTGGAATGGCTGCCCAGGGAGGTGGTGGAGTCACCATCCCTGGCAGTGTTCAAGAGGTGTGTGGATGAGCTACGAGATATGGTTTAGTGGCTTGTGGTAACAATGATAGTGGGAGGACAGTTGGACTAGATGATCTTGTAGGTCCTTTCCAACCTAGTGATTCTATGAACATAAAGTGAAGTGCGTATAGCAGGAGGCTCTTCTGTGATGGAAAACAGAACAGCCTGCCTTCATTGGCTGCCTAGAGATCATCCTCAGAGGGAGGTGAGGCGCTGGTTCTGCTGCCCAGAAGCCGGGGGATGTTCCTGCCCACAGCAGCAGGTTGGAATCAGATGGGCTTTGAGGTCCTTTCCAACTCAACTATTCTGTGACTGTATAGCACAGGATGTGTAGAAACTAACCTGCAAGCACTCCCTGTTCTAAACTGTTGGAGTTGCCATTTATCTGCCAGCGTCCTGAGCCACAGTAACTGCCCACGTGCCCTGCGTGAGACGCCTGGAGGCTGCAAAGCGAGCTGGGTGCAGCAGCAAGGAGGTGCTGACAGCGATCAACAGCCCGTTACGATGTTGTAACGGCAGCGTACACCTAAGGATAAGGGCACAAGGGAACAAGCCGCCCAGCAGCTCAAGCTCCACCCGTTGCATCATCGCTCATAACAAAAGCCCACGGCCCGGCTCCCACCTGGTGCAGGCCGTGCTCCCCCCGCAGGGCCAGCTCCGCCGCGTCCCACAGCCGCACGCTGCCGTCGTCCGAGCCGCTGGCGCACAGAGCGCTGTGCTCCCGGTGCGGGCAGAAGGCGAAGGCGGCGATGCGCTCCGTGTGCCCGATAAGCTCCCCTGCGCCGAGAGAAGCTCTGTGAGAACGCGGTTTCCCCACGCCCAACGGGAGCTCGGCCGCTCCTATAAATACGGCGCACAGAGGGAGGAGGGGGTCGCGGCCGTACCGTGAAACGTCGGCGTAGCGGTGCTGACATCCAGCACGCTGATGCGGTGCCTGGCGGCGAAGCCGAAGAGCCGCCCGTCTCCGCTGGTGTCGCTGCAGCGGCTGCAGTACCAGTTGGGTGAGGCGGGCAACACCCGCACGGCCGCCGCCATGGCCCCACGCCGCGCCGCCGCCACACGCTCGCACCGGGCGCTCCCGCCGAGCAAGGCGTCGCAAACTGTCGCAAAGCCGCCCGCCCGCCTCGCTACACATGCGCAGGGAGCGGCCGCCGTAGAGCGAGGCGGGGAAGATGGCGGCGTGGTGTGCGGGTGAGCGTGAGGGGACGGGCGCGGCGTTCCGCGAGTGTCGCTCTCTCCTACTCGGCCTCACCTCGTTTCTTCCTTGCAGGTGGCGCCTGGGTGCGGGGGCTCCTCGGCTGGGCGCGGCCGGAGAGGTGAGTCCGGGGCTCCGCCGTTCTGCAGCAGGCCTGGGTGGGGGCTGTGTGCGTTGGGCCTCTCCTCGTCCCTGTACCTGTCTTCCTTTGCGCTCGGGCTCCGCGGCACGGTGAGGGGCTCTCATTTGGCCCCATCGTGTCCAGCACACAGATTTTTCTCTGGCTGCATAGTTCAGAGCGCAGTAAGGTCTCATCTCCTGCACCCATCTGTGCTCTCCTCAGTCACTGCTCTCCTGCAGTGGCCGATCCTTTGCTCTGGAGGAGCAGCATAGGCACGTTGGGGAGTACTGCTCGCTGCCCACTGCATCCCCAGTTCCAGAAGCAAAGCTGAGTGTGTGGTGCTCACAGTGCAGAGCTTTGGTCACTGCCGGAGCTGTGGAGGTCAATCACAGAGATGTGTCGCTGAAGAAAATGAAATAAAGGCGTATGTTGTTCTTGTGTTACTGTCCTTCAGCTCAGCAGAATTGCTTTCCCTGATCAGTTCTTCTGTTCTGTGTGTCTCCCACCTGTTGCTTATGAATGCTTCTTCCTATGGAGTTATGTAGCATAAAACTTATTTAAAAGAGCCTCTTGGTTGTAAAGCATAAACACTTCTGTTGCTTGTCACTTTCTTTTTCTTGCAATGTGTCTGTGTCCTCTTTCCTCTCTTGAAACCGTGGTAAATAGAGCTGTTCTCTGGATTGCCTTAAGATACAGAATGTAAGGTTCCTCAGTCTGTCAGGACTCGCTTGTGCTGCTGATGCCTGGAAGGTAATGCTTATTGCACTGTGAGGCTGTGAAACTGCAAAGTGATGTTTGTGTGGTGGTCAAATATTGTCCTGTAGTAATTGATGATATTATGTCTGGTGATGGTAAACTGTTGTTTTGGTAAATAACTGGGGAAAAAAATGTGCCTAACACATTTATTTAGCATCCTGCTCCCGATTGATATTGTGAACGCTTTCTAAGGTGTACAGTGCTTTCATGAAGCTGTTTGGCGTGTTGTGTTTGTCAGACGTTTTAAAATGTTTTGCACAGCTTGGCAGCCCACACACAGCTGTTGGAGCCTTATTCAAGCTCCAGGTGTTTCATTTGGAACGGGTTGATTTCTTGCCATTGTGAGCGGCTGCCTCGTACTGCTCTGCCTGGTCAGCAGGGGGCAAAATGCAGCTGAGTCTGTGAATCTGAGGGAGCAAACTGGAAGCCATAAGAAGTTTTGTATTTGCTGTCAGCTTTCTTGCCCTGGTTTCCTTGCATTTTAAAAGTTGAGATTATTTTCCCTATCGAATTTCAGGCACGATAAATGCTTACGCGCTTTTGATGCTTTTTTTTTTCTTCACTCTTGGTTCCTTAGAAAGCTACAAATTATTGCTGTTAGAAGGTTTGCTGTTAAAAGTGACACAAATATTGGTTAGTCTTGGGAAAATTACAAGACATGAAGTCCTTATGCAAGTAATGAACCGCCCGCAAGAAAAGAGAAGTAATGGTGTCTGTGTGATGATCAGGAGACACCGTGGAATCTGATACTATATGGATGTAACTTAAGCTACTTGGCATGCCTAAAGCTTTCTGTTAAATTAAAAAGTACTTCAATGTAAACTGTAATGTAAACACTGACTTTAACAGTGTTACTTTGAAAGTAAGTCAAATGTGAGTTCTCTCTAAGAAGGCAAGATCGTGGTGTTGTCTTGCAGGTGGTTTGCAGCCGGTGGTGCTTTCCCGCTGTCATGTATACACACGAGTACATCCCTGCAGAAACTTGGGAAGTGGGAGAAAAAGAACAGGATTGTTTACCCTCCTCAGCTGCCCGGGGAGCCTCGCAGACCAGCTGTAAGCACACACCTGCACATTTCTTTACGTGTTTGTGTTTAGCAGTTTCAAAACAGATTCTCTGAACTATGAAGAGAGGGAAGTTACCAAGAATGTGTCCTTATACGCTTGTGCTGTCCCTACAGCAGTAGGGAACTAGGAAAGAAAACAGCTGGATGGTTTCTTCTGCATAAAACTATGAATGTAGCTTTTGTTTAGCAGTGGAAATAATGGTGCCTGTTAAAAAAGCATGCACTCTATTTAAATTTATTGATATTTTTTTTTTCCCTGCTCTATAGGATTCTCTGAGGTCTCAAACTCTGTTGTCTCTTGCTGTGGCCGTGGCCTCCCTCTTAATGGGACTGTTCATAGGTTGTCTACTCTCATAATGGTTGCTTCATTTGTTTGATGTGTGAGGGATTGTAAAGTTGTGTGGGGCCAGACATGGGATTCAGGAAAGGAAGGTGATGGCAGAAGTCTCCTTTCCTTAAGAAATCATTTTGTAAACACCGTGCAGTGGAATTGTTCTTCAGTCTGTTGCACAATAACTTGTGTTTACTAAACCATACACTGAAGCAGAGAGCCTAAAATCCATGAAGGTCTGATAGCCATTCAGGACAACTTTTGCAGAAGTCAGTTTAAGTAACGTGATTGTTTTTCAAAGGTAGTCCTAACAGATGATATTAGTTTCTGATGACAGGAAGTTCATGCATGCTTCTCCCTGTCCCCTCTTCTTGATCACTTTATAACTGGGAAGTACAGATAAGTGTGAATAGAAGCAAGTCTTTTAATTTGAGGCATCTGTGGAAAGTTAAGTGTTGTCTTTGGTCACTGATGGGAGTAATCAGTACTGCTTTCTCTACACCTTAACCTGAGAAAATTTTAGGTGAGTTTTCCAGTATTTCCTCATTCTTGAAAACTGCTGTCTTGGATTTTCATTTTGTTAATTGTACTTGGGCAGTGATGTCTCGTGTCCTCTGTTAGAGGTGCTGCTCAGGGAAATAAATTCCTTGCATCTCACAAGAATCATTTTTTGTCCTGACGGGCTTTGGTGAGCCGTTAGCATCTATCACCTCTATCAATATTGTGGCCTAGAATTAGAAATACATGCTGTGTACTGTGCTGACTAGTGCAATATATACATGAAAATAGAGTTACCAACCAGCTCACTTAAATCAATTCTTTTCCTGTGTGTAAAAGATTCCACGTCCTTCAAATTTGTATCGATGTTAAATTTTACTAGCTGCTTTTGCTCTCTTGGTGCAGTAATAATGTTAAATGGCCCTTTGGAGACACCTCGTCATGTCAGTCAAACTCAAAACCCTCCTCACTTCTGAAGGACTAATTAAATTCGTTGGTGTTGAATTGCTATCCCAGCAAGATGGTGTGACTGCACAGTAATACTGAGTGGGCACATGAGTCTTTAGATTGCTTTAAAAGGTGGGGAGGAAAGAAAAAATAGACTATGGTTTTCAAGTTCTCTGTTTATAAACTAATTTAATTCTTGTAAGATTGTATTAAGGTTTACTGTTATTATACAGTATTAAAGTTTACAGTTTAAAATGGCAACAGTATGCCTGACTTGATGTGTTCAAGGTATGAGTAGTAGGGAGAGCTGTTCTTTTATTCCTCAAAAGAATGTGCATTGCAGAGCAGACATGTATGCTTCATGTTGTTCTTACAGCAAAATTACTTGTCCTCTCTTTTATGCACCTAGGAAATATATCATTGTCGGAGGGAAATAAAGTACAGCAAAGATAAGATGTGGTATCTGGCAAAACTGGTAAGCAAAAATGCTTCTCTGTTCTGAATTTTAGAACAAATTTAATTGTTGTATTTGCTTTAACAGTTTAGTTCAATCAGAGTGTTATCAGTATCTTTATGATAGAGTACTGAGGATGCAGTTGTGCAGCAGACAGTTGTTTGTAGTTTGATTTAGCCACTTTATCTTAATCTTAGGATGCTCTCAAATGTGTACCCAGGGATCTCTGGAGCAGAGTAATGTGCTGTTTTTTCACTCTGAGCAAAAAAAGTTAAAGTTGAATAATTTATCATTCAGTATTTAGCTGAGAAGAACTGTGTGTATGATATTGCACTGAAGAAATGTCAGTTAAGGAAGCTTATGTCTTCTGATTTGTTCTTTGTGACAGCAAAATAATTTAAAGACTGTCTTCTGAATAAGAGATGTGTTTGTAATTACACAAGTTAACTTTAACACTTTAATTGTAGATTAAAGGAATGTCCATTGATCAAGCTCTTGCTCAGTTGGAATTTAATGATAAAAAGGGAGCAAAGGTCATCAAAGAGGTACGCAGAAGCATTCTCTAACAAACCCAGTTTCAGGAAAACTTACCAAATATCTGATGATGTTGGTTTTAAATGTTTCTGGTAAGCCTGTGAGAACCCATTCAGACCACGTTTTTGTAGCAGTCATGTAATGTTGTGACTTAAGGGTACACAGAAGTAGCTTGTGCTGAACGTTCTAAATTTTTGATGATAACAAAAAACATGTGGGTACCTTCTCTGTGACAGTCTTTGGATTTAAGATCATGGTAAATAATGCAGAATCTGTCATAAATAGCTGCACCATCAATGTGCTTCATTTCTTCAAAATCATAAATCATGAGGAATATCATCAGGGAAGGGATTGAGCTCTGTTAAAGCGTAGAATTTTTTCATACACAGTAGTTATTGGAAGTATCAGATTGTTTGCTTGGCCAAAGCATTGGTTTCTGCCATAATTATGACTGAGTAGTATTAAGTTTTAGCTCAAAAACATTGAATGGCATAAGTTGGTTTCTACCCATGTCTGTTTCTATTCTGATATCAAACCAATTGAAGGTCCATACACTGACAGCTGCTGGTGGGAGCCATCTACCCCAAAAATGTAATGAGGTTGACCTGAAGTTTTCCAGTCTGTGTGCGGAGAACGTAATTATATGTCTGTTTTTAACAATTTTGATCTCTCTGAAATACTTTTCTGTAGTTGACTTAAACCTGCAAATTTCTTTATCTTATCCAGAGATATGAAATAACATTGCTTCAATTCCTGCTCAGTTCTTCTATCTCTTTTTGTTACAGGTTCTCTTAGAGGCTCAGGAAATGGCAGTAAGAAATCACAACGTGGAATTCAAATCAAATTTATATATAGGTAATTCACTTTTTTATTTTAGCACAGCGAAATGTCATCCTACTCCATGAGAAGTTTATCCTCAGTAAGACTTTATTGCCTCAAATTGGCAGAAATGGATGAAATACAATTCCTAGTAAATATCTTCAGCAAAACATTAGATATGCTTTCTACTTGCATCACAACTGACATTAATTATCTTCCTATGTATACTTTCTAAATGCACCTTTTTGGTGCTTCTGAAGTGTTAGTTCAACTCCAGGGTTTCCTCTGTAGCAGTAATCTGCTGAATGTTACGGAAGATGGAGAAAGGAATCATTAAGGCAGTTAACTTTTCAGTTGCAATCATGAAAAAATCCACTGGTAAGATGGTGTTCCAGTTGCAGATATATAGCAGTTTATTCTGAGACTGACTGGTCTTCTCTCCTCCCCACCTTTTTTCCTTCAGCTGAGTCACTGGCAGGCAAAGGCCACTATACAAAACGGATCCGTTTCCATGGGAAAGGCATGTTTGGCATCATGAAAATCGTCAAGTGCCACTACTTTGTGAAGTTGGTGGAAGGTCCTCCTCCTCTTCCAGAGCCACGAAAGACTGGTTTTGACCAAGCGAAAGAATACGTGCAACAGCTGCGCAGTAGAACCCTTGTTCATACACTGTGATGGACTTTTGTGACTGTATAGGTACTTCTTGTTTGACAAAGTAGTTATGTAAAATAATAAAAGCATATTTTAGGTTTATTTTTGTTGCTGCTGGAGCTGCGTGATGCAAGAATGATTGTAGATTTGTCAATCCTAAGGTGTGCAAGAATGTTGGAAGAGCAGCAACAGATACAACAGGTGTTACTTTTTGAGTTACTTGGACTACCGCTTTCAACTTCTCTGGGCCATCAAATCTAGAGGAAACTGTGCACTTAAAACTTGTTGGGAATTTTGTCATGCAGTCATGCAACTCTCTTTATTACGTACGTTCAGGTCCTTTATTGTATAAGTGTACAATTGGCAGTCAGGTTGCAGGGTCAAGAGTTGGAGTAAATTTACCAAAATTAGACATCTGAGAGTAGCTACAACAGTACAGCATAACTGACATTAATCTGGGATTATCAGGCATCAATTAATGATTTCTTTATCTGGGCTGTAAAGCCACCTTCTTACTGTCTCTGTTGTGTACTGTAGGCACTGTGTCTGGGGGTGGGGAGTGAAGAATTCCTGGTTCAGATTTTGGTGGTGTCGGTAGGTGGCATTGTTTAGTTTGTCAGGGAGGGACGTGGCAGTGAAAACTTGCAGCACATTGAAACCATTCTTAATTCTGACCATGGCATTAATAGTCTGATGTGTGTGGAGTTCACACTGTTCTCTGTGGAAACTCAATATGAGTAGTGAAGAGTGAACTAATGATACTGTCTGGGAACAAATCACTTTTATAATGTTGAGGGAAGTAAAATGCTGTATGGATTTAATGTGGAATGGCTTGTTGCATACATGAACCAGACTTCCAGTTCTCTGGGGAAAAAAAAAAATCCTATTTTTATCATTACTTTAATAAAAAGTGGTGAAAAGGTCCTCACCCTGTCATGTTTTCACCCAGGTAGCCAGAGATCATTGGACATGGGTGTAAAAAGAATTATAGTTGCTTGTTTATGAAGACGTCTGATTTCGACCCTTCCATTCTGAGAGCATTAGAATGGAAGATGGATTACTTACCTCATTTGGGTCTTTTTACCACACTGACTGAAAAGTGACAACTTTTCTTCACTTTAATTTCATCAGTGTTTGAATGATGATAATGGGACGGTTCGTAAGGTAACAGATTATCTTTGCTGTCCTAATGGAAGTGGCATACAGCTGTTTCTTTTGGCTACCAAAGAAACGATCTTAGAATCCTGGAGTGTTAGGGGATTGTGAAGTTACACAAGTACATGCATGGCTCCTACCACTGATGGTGCTTATTTGCCCTCTGTTCTTCCATGGTGTGTTTGCACACGGAGTACTTGATTTGATGGAGGGTTGTCAGTGATCTGGGAAAAGATTAAAGAATTGCAAGATAATCCATACTTAACAGCACTCATGATTTATGCAGGTAAAACCTGACTTCCAGATAACTTATCCCAGTACCTCTTTCAGGAGAAAGCGGTAGATTTCCCTTCAAATCCCCTTTGGACCTCCCAACAAGACTGTATCATTGCTCTAGTTTTCTCTGAAAACTGGAAGAGAAATGAGAATGTGGTTGATGTCTTTTCCGCCTTCATGATGCAGCTGTTGGCCCTGATGCTTCTTTAAATGGCCTTCAGCCAAAAGGCAGGATGCTTGTGTTCTGTGGTTGTTGCTTGTCATTCCTATCATCCTCAAAACAAAAAAATAGCAAGGCTCTTTTTAGCCATGCTTTACAGTCCCTGTCTTACCTGCTTCTTCCTTCTTAACGATGTATAACATGTAGTGAGTGGATCCTTATGGTATTGGCCAAGGAAGATCCACGTCTTTGGCTGTAACAGTACATTGGGAGGCCTGGTGAGATATGAAGCTTGAACTGACTTGATTCTTCCCCTTTGCTTATAGGTGGGTAGAAGTGTCTGAAGTGATTTATGGAGCCTGCCTGGATCTTGATTTCAGTACAATCCTAGCGATAAAGCTTTCTACTGTCAAGTTCTAAATATAAAATAAAATTGTTTTTTTGTTTATTCTACTGTGCTTTCTTGCTAATTAGTACATCTGCACTTGTGAGATGGATTCAGAAGGAAAGTACTGTTAATTGCAACAAGTCTTTTGCAGGAGATGATTGTTTATTCCTGCGACCTCCAATAAAAGAACATTCTTAAACGAGCTGTCACCAGACGGGAGGCGAGAGGCACCTAGGCTTCTATTTGATGCTAATTTTATTAACAGCATCTGGGGCACTGTAAACTCACCACTTGTGTACCTGTGTGCTGATGTTACAGAAACTGCAGAAGGAGCAAGTATGCGTGAAGGTGTAGTAAGGCTTCAGGGAAATCTGAAGAGAGCGGAACTGTGAGCTGTGCTCAGCAATGTGAGGTTTAATTGATGAAAGCTTGAAAACCTGCTGTTGGGCTTGTTCATAAACGTTTTGAAGTACTCACGGAGAAAGTCAAAGTACTTCTGCCAATTCGATTTCTTGCTGGATATTTTGTGAATTTTTGTTTGTTTCTTTTTCCTTTCTAGAACTCCACGGCAATTACTGAGGAGGTTATTAATGAATCTTCCCTAAATCTTCCTTTGGACGTAGTGTTCGTGAGCTTTCTGAAGAACACAGAAGGTGAATCTAAGTGTGATTAAACAATGACCTGTTGTGGCTGGGATGGTACACGGCACGGACCAGCCCAGTGCTTCAGCTGTGCTGCAGTACCTGGAATAAACGTGACTGGACCAAGGTCATACAGCATAAGGCTTCTGATTAACTCTGCTTGCACAAATATGGGAGCTGTGTAAGATTGCTGCCTCCTCAGCATCCAGATGCTTGGGAAGTCCTTCACTCAACTGGAGCAAATGAATAATAGGTATTGTTCTTTGCTTTCTGTCAGTCCCCATGAAAACCCACCAGTGGGATGCTGGAAGGTCATTTGCAAAGAGTTCTCCTCTAAGTAGGAATAAGGTTACTCCTTATGTCTTCACTGAACCATGTAAACAAAGTGTGACATTCTTCACCGTATGATCTATAGTTCTCTTGAAAATGCCCCTATTCCTAGCATTTTAAAGAACAAATCTTTATTGCTGAATGACAGCTATCCAGCTGCACTTCAGCCGTGTAATTTAAAATAATTACTAATTAAACAAAATAAGAGACTGTAACAGTGCTAATAATCACATGAGTTACTGTTTGCTGGAGCCTCACCTGGGGAAAATAACTTGAAAGGAGGGGTAAGTTGCAGGAACTGTTGTCAGGAACTGACTTTTGAGTACTTAGACTGAAGTAAGGAACAAGATATCTCTTGGGAGTAGACAGCAATGCAGAGCTAATTTTATATTTGCTCTATCAACTCTCATTTCAAGGAAGTTATGTGCCAGTACAGAGGGCAGCCTGCCATTGAACAGAACAAGCCAAGGAGAGAGTAACTCTACATCAGGCAAATTATGCATCCATCTGAGATTATTAACTGAGGAAATGAATCTGAAAATATGTAGTATGCTTGACGAGCTGAGTGTTCTTGCACCTAAAGACAAAATGTGGGTCAGAGCATCTGCTTTACTACTACGTGTAGGTGATATTTCTGTGTATAGCTTAATTATACAAACATCGAGTTTTCTATGGTAGAGTGAATTTTGTCATATATGAACCTAAATTGACTTCCTTTTATTTTTCTTTCACCAAAAATAATGAATTGCAGCCTTAAACGTCTTCATGTGATGTTTTTATTTCAAATTAACTTGAAGTGGGACCATTTTTGACACTGCAATGGTCACCAATGTCTTTGTCTAATAATTACTTGAAACCTGCAAAGGCTGAAATCCAGCCGCTTCTCTGGGAGGCTGTACTAATACTGGGCTGCTCTCTCTGTGCAAACTTCCTGCAGAGCTCAGCCTCGAATCATACTCTGTTGATGCAATCCTTTGTTCTGTGGTGTGCTATGGCGAAATGGTTGATTATCACATTGTAGCTGTTGCTGTCAGATCGCCCTGTGGAGCTGCTTCTTGGCAGGATGAACAAGCCCAACTTCAGCTTCTCTTCATAAATTCAGTTCTCCAGGCCTTGTGCTGTACACTTTCTAGTTTTTCCCCTCTCTGTTGCTCCGGGGAGCCTGAAACCAAATTTGATGTTCCAGGTGCACCCCTGCCAGCACTGACTGGAGGGGGTTATTTCCCTTCTGTCTGCTGGCCGTGCTTCTAATAAAGCCAAGTATGCAGGTTGATGTATCTGAGAGAGAGTGTTGTTGGCTCACATCCAGCCCGGTGCTCATACAACTCTCAGGTCCTTTTTAGATTGCTCGTCAAAATTGCAGCAGGTACCTTTGACACTTGTGTTCCAGCTCTCATTGCTTTCCTATATACACTAATGCAGGCTCCTTCACCACCAGGAAATTATTCTGCTGTGTGGGTGATGATCTTTCTTTCTTTCCCAATAGGAGAGGTGCATAACTGTGTTCTGGCTTCTGTTATTAATCAAACTCCTAGGCAAACTAAGAGTGGAATAAAAGCATTTATACATGTTGTTGTGGTTAAACTCCATCAGTGTATGCAGCTCGGAGGCAATGAAATGTGTCTTCATCTCTCTTGTCGATTATCTTCTTTGGAGGAAGACAAACATAGGACCTTACTGTATGCCGGCCATGTAAATTAAAGCTTTAATTAAAAGAAAACAGTGGACTGTGAGATGTGCTGCACCGGGCCATTCAAAGATTGCTGTTCAGGACTAGCTCTTCTAAATGTCCCCAGCACCTTGCCTTACTTTTCCCCACTTAAAATTCCCAATAGTGCATTAAGATGAACTCAGTAGTTAGTAAATTTTCCCCTGTGTGGTTTACAAGCTCAAGGTTATGGGCTAGAACAAGTAGTGTCATGCTATAAATCAGGTGTAATGAAACAGCTTGAGAGCATGCACAGAAGCCCTGTTTCCCCTTGTGCAGTGTGTGTCCTAAAATTCTGAAGGTAGAGCTGGAACAAACCCAGAAACCCCCCAAATGGCTAATTATATTATTAATAATGAGCCTCATCCTCCTACTCTCTCTCTTCTGAGCTGAAGAGCACTGGAAAGCTCTTACAAGGCTGCAAATCAGAAGAGAAGCTTTCAGGAGAAGGAGGAGGCAGCTGAACTCCACTGCTGTGCAGCATGGATGATGGGACCTCTGCTTCTGAGTAGATTTCCTTCCAGCAAAAAAATGTTTTTTGTCAGTGTACTTTGTCATAACTTACATGGCTTTAATTTTCAGCTCTCCCTCTCTCTCTAATAATGGTTCCCATTATTAAAACATCCCTATTCTGTTTCTTTTTTTTTTTTT
>PPHD01017077.1:0-15236 GCA_002909625.1 Bambusicola thoracicus
CAGACTAAACAATCCCAGCTCCCTCAGCCATTCCTCATAAGGCTTGTGCTCCAGACCTCTCACCAGCTTAGTTGCCCTTCTCCAGGACACACTCCAGGGCCTTGATGTCTTTCTTCTAGTGAGGGGCTCAAAACTCAACTCAAATCTTGAGATGTGGCCTCACCGGAGCTGAGTACAGAGGGAAAATTACTTCCTTGCTCCTGCTGGCAACACTATTTCTGACATAAGTCAGGATGCCATTGGCCTTCTTGACCACCTGGGCACACTGCTGGATCATATTCAGCTGAGCATAGACCAATACCCCTATGTCTGTTTCCTATATACAGTCTTCTAGCCACTCTGCCCCAAGACTTTAGTGATGCCTGGGGTTGTTGTGGCTAAAGCAGCCAAGACCTGGCACTTGGTCTTGTTGAACCTCATCCCATTGGCTTCAGCTCAGCAATCCAACCTGTCCAGATCCCTCTGTAGGGCGTTGCTACCCCCAGGCAGAACACTTCCTGCCAATTTGGAGTCATCTGCAAACTTTCTCAACAAAAAAAACCTCATTGCCTTCATCCAGGTCATCAGTAAAGATACTGAAGAGGACAGGCCCTAGCACTGACCCCTGGGGAACATCACTTGTGACCAGTTGCCAGCTAGATTTAACTCCTTTAACCACCATTCTCAGGGCCCAGCCCTCCAGTCAGCTCCTTACCTAGCAAACAGTATATCTGTCCAAGTCATGGGCTGCCAGCTTCTCCAGAATACCGTGGGAAACAGTGTTGAAGGCTTCACTGAAGTCAAGGTAGACCACATCAACAGCCCTTCTCTCATCCACAAGGCAGGTCACTTGATCATAGAAGGAGATCAGGTTGGTCAAGCAGGACTTCTTCATGAACCCATGCTGTCTAGGCCTGATCCCCTGGCTGTCTCACACATGCTGAGTGATGTCTATCAAGACAATCTGCTCCATAACCTTCCCTGGCACAGAGGTCAGGCTGACAGGCCTTATAACCCTTCTTGGAGATGCGAGTCACACTGGCAAGTCTCCAATCTTCTGGGACCTCCCCAGCTGACCAGGAATGCCAACAGAAGATGGAAAGTGGCTTGGCTATCACCTCTGCCAGTTCCCTCAGTACTCTTTGATGGATCTCATCTGGCCCCATGGACTTGTGGCAGTCCAGGTGGAATAGTAGGTCTCTGTTTCCTTTTGAATTGTGGAGGGTTTATTCTGCACTCCATCTGAGATTTTCAGGTCAGAGAGTAAAGTACCCTGAGGATAACTGGTCTGACTTTTAAATACAGATGTAAAGAAGGCATTGAGAACCTCAGTCTTTTCCTTATTCTCAGTGGTCACATTCACAGCAACAACCAGTAAATAACATAGATCCTCCTTTTTCCTCCTCTTATTGTTAATATATTTGTCAAAGAGTTTCTTGCTCCCTTTTACCCCAGTGGCCAAGGAGTTCAGGAAGGGCTTTTGCCTGTCTAATTTTCTCCCTGCACATCCTAACAACTTATTTGTACTCTCCCCAAGTTGCCCTTTCTTCCACAAGAGATAGATTCTCTTTTTCTCCTGGAGCCTCAGGAAAAGCTCCCTGTTCATCCACACCTGTCTTCTTCCCTTCTGGCTCACCCTGTGGCTCAGGAGGATAGTCTGTTCCTGTGCCTTTAAGACTTCCCTCTTGAGGAGCAACCAGCTTTATTGGATCCCTTTATTCTCCAAGACTGAATCCCAAGGGACCTTAACTACTAGTCTTCTGAACAATTCAAAGTCCACCCTCTGAAGTGCAAGGTAACAGTTTTGCTGTTCCCTCTTCTGGCTCCACCAAGAATAGAGAACTCCACCAATTCGTGGTCACCCTGTCCAAGACAGCCCCTCACCTCCACATCTCCCACCAGACCTTCTCTGTTCGTAAACAGCAGGTCTAGCAGTGTATCTCCCCTGGTAGAGTCTCCCACCAGCTGCAGAAGAAAGTATTCTTCCATACACTCTAGAAACCTCCTAGACTGCTTCTTCTGTGCTGTGTTGTATTCCCAGCAATCACACAACTTCTGCTATCTGTTCATAGAATACCTCATCTGTCTCTTCATACTGGTTAGGTGGCCTTTAACAGACTCCAAGGATGTCTGCCTTGCCAGCCCTTCCCCTGATCCTTACACATAGAGATTCAACCTTATCATCCCCAGCCATAAACTCAGTAACATCAAAACACTCTCTAACAGAGACATACACCACCATCTCTCCTTCCTTGACTATCCTTTCTGAAGACCTTGTAGCCATCCATTGCAGCACTCCAGTCGTGGGAGCAATATTACCATGTTTCTGTAATGGCAACTAAGTCACAGTTTGCCTGCTGCACAGAGGCTTCCACCTCCTCCTGTTTATTGCTCATGCTACCCGCACTGGTGTAGATGCACTTCAGCTGAGCCCCTTGCCTCACCCCCAGTCCAATTGTTACTCCCCTAAGTTCATCTCTAGCAGGCCTGGTTTTATCCCCTTCCTCCTTCATATCTAGCTTAAAGTCCTCTCTGTTTAAAGTTTCCCTCTCTCTAGTTTAAAGCTCTGCCAGCTCCTGGGCAAGGATATGTTTTCCCCTTTGAGACAGGTGAGACCCATCAGCAGACCTCAGGCCAGCTGCTGAGTAAACTGTCCCATGATCAAACAACACAAAAATCTTGCATTTGCACCAGCCTCTCAGCTATGTGTTTATAAGATGGGTTTTTATGCGTTCTTCCCTGTCACTGAAGGAACTGAGGAAAATATGACCTGCTCCATCAACTAACTGCCCCAGTCCCCTGAAATCACTTTTGATAATCCTTAGGCTTCTGTCAGCAACTTCATCACTGCCACCTGAACAAGGATAATAATCAGAAGGGCAGAACAGACCAGGGAGTTTCCTAAAAATATCTCTGACCCAGGCCCCAGGGAGGCAGCACACCTTCCTATGGATAGGGTCAGGCCAACAGGTAGAGCCCTCCATTCCTCTCACCAGGGAGTCACCTACAATAATCACCCTTCTTTCCTTCCTGGCAGAGATAGTCTTGAGGTGTGGAATTGACTACCTCACCTGAGACAGTTTTGCAGGTAGACCTCCCACCTCATCCTTGCTCACCTCTCCTTCAGGTTCCAGGGCCTCAGACTTACTGCATACAGGCAGCTGAGGAACTGAGGTAGGTCAGAATGAGGGTTGCCTGCATCACTGAGCTGGAATCTGTTTCCATTCTTCCTCTTCTCTCAAACTGGCTCCCTCTGCTTGACTACAGCAGGGAAGAGGGTTGTTGTTCCCGCTTCTGAGGTGCATTCCGCCAGGGGCTAGCGATCTACCCTTGCTAGGACATTGCTACACAGACACCAATGTGAGGATATAGCAAATGGTGTTTATTAGCAGCTCCTTAAATACACACCTTGCTTTGTCTATGCTCCCTAAGCATGCACTGTCCAGTCACTGAGCAGGGGAGGTCCTACTGCATCACACCCTGAGTCCCCGTTAGCGCCTGCAACATTTCCCCCTCCCCATGCTCGGTAAAGCCTTGCCCCATTACAGCGCGACCGCAATTTCTTAACCAACACCTTGCTACAGCATATGGCGATTATATTACATATAATACAATTACAGGCAAGACAGCTATAAGTACCTTAGTTGCTGACATAACCTGAGTTTTCTCTGTTTTCCATATCTCTTCCCAGAATTTATACATAGGCACAACATACATCGCATAGTGACACACATTAATATAAGTACAGTTATTATGACACAAACGATGAAGAGTTGCTTCAGCCATGTGAAGTCAGTTAACCAACTCGTGAGCTTCCCCCATAAGCCCCGGAATCCGAATGAAGTATCGTCCATGGACACTTGATGGACCGTTCCCATATTGCTTGTATGTCCGTTTCCACCCTCTGAGTCTTATCGACATAGGCACAGCAACTTTGGTTTATTACCACACAGACTCCTCCTTCTTTGGCCATCAAGAGGTCTAATGCCATCCTATTCTGTAATACCACCTTGCTAAGTGTTGAAACTTCTCCCTGTAATGTCCTGATTGCATCAACGGTGGCATTTTCTATTATTTCCAAGGTGGCTGAAATCTTAACAATCACCTTCTCTTACTCACTCACCCCCAAAGATGGGATGAACCATCTAGCAAAACTGTGGAAACCAGTAGGCTTCTCCACTAAAGGGTTCGGAACCCTCCGTATTCTCCTCCAATGTGTTCATAGGATTCCAGGAGGAGGTGCTGATTGATTCTGCCGGACAACGTTTGGAATGAGGGCTCCCAAGGTGCAAGAGCCACTCCAATCAGATGGTACTCTTTTCCTTGCCCGGCCATCCACACACAGCCACCCACACACAGCCACCATAGACCTTTAGATACCCTAAAGAAAAGCTCTTTACAGTGACAGTGGAACATGAGGGGTGGGGTTGGCCCAACAGAGGAATAAGGGAGGGGCCCTGGGCCTGAAGGACCCTCCCATTCCCGTTTCTCTGCTGCTGCTGCCTCTCTCCCCTGCTCACACCTCCACCTGGGCACTGACGGGCAGTATGTCCACGCCCACCACAGTTCCAACAAAACGGCCTGACCAGTCCCTTCACCGGTCCCTGCAGCCCCTGCACTCCGCGCCTACTCTGGCAATTTGCCTTAATGTGTCCCATTTGGCGGCACCCATAACATGGTCCCTGGGGCTGTCGTGCCCCAACCGCTGCAACAATAGCCGCTGCTAGCCCCTCATTAGTCAGAGATGCCTCCTTCTGTTTATCTAAGATATGCTTAATCATCTCCCCTGGCGTGTTTAATTGTGGTGCCACCCGTAAAACATCTCTGATCTCTGGCTGACACTGCTGTTGCAAGCAGTCCATGATAACTGGACCCTGGGCAGACTTTGGAAGCTCCAACCCATGGATGGCTTTTAAAAGCCTGTTTGCAAACTCGGAAAATGACTACCTTGGCCCTTGGGTTACCTTAGTCCAGGGGTCCACTGACTCTGTACCTTTAGCTGTCCTCCTAAATGCCTGGAGCATTGCATCTGTAGCCACAATAAGCTCCCCCGGCAGGAGGTTTGCAGCTTGGCTCTGGGGGGTCTCCATACCCCTAGCCATTCCTGCTAAACGCATCAGCGAGGACCCATGCGGTGGGTGGTGGGGGCTGGCTGTCACTGCCCCTAGGGTCGCCTGCAACCCTGCCATCCACTCCGAGGACCACAGTGCATACTGTACCGGCGTTAATACCATACACATCAGATTTATTATATTGTGAGGGAGGAGGGGGCCCAATGATGTCATAGCTTCTAACTCATTCAGGGTGAGGGGCAAGTTTAATCCTCACTTCTCCACGCAATCTAACAGACGGGTAATACCTTTCGGATCCAGAGGCACCCACTCAAGCTTCTAGTACTCTGCCTTCCTCTATCAAAGTAGATTTGACCTTCCCCCAATCTGTGAACACGTCCCTCCTGGCTCCCCAACACAGATCTGCCTCTCCCTCCCTCTCAGTATCCTCTTCAGCAACACTAGAGAGTTGCAGGTTTCTCATTTCTCCCCTTCACCCCGCTTTCCCCGATCAAGTTTCGTCTTGTGAGGTGCTACCTGTTCTGGAGACCCCTGATCAGTTGCAAGCGCCCTCAACTCCATAAAAGGATATCCGGGTTGAGTCGGCCGGACTGAATACGGTGGCGGGGGATGGGCCAGGAAACAGTCGCCATCGTGTCCTCCTCCATGTGGCATGGTCGGAGCAGTTGGCATTGGTCGAATGGTGTCGTTTGAGCATCTGCAGGTTACAACGCTTCCCGCCCCCTCTCCGCTCGCCATTTGCCCATTATCCCGAGGAGTGTTAACACCCTGTTGGCTCTCCCCCGGACTCTCCTCAGTACCCCTGTTAGTTGCAGACGCACACCCTGCTCCTTCCCCAGCCGGGGCGAGCCCAAGAAGTTGCCAAGCAGCTCCCGTTTACCAGTGTTGCAGGCACTAACGGGGACTCAGGGTGTGACACGATAGGACCTCTCCTCTCGGTGATTGGACAGTGCATGCTTAGGGGGCGTAGACAAAGCAAGGTGTGTATTTAAGGAGCTGCCATGTGCTAATAAACGCCATTTGCCATATCTTCATATTGGTGTCTGTGTAGCAATGGTCCTAGCGAGGGTAGATCGCTAGCCCCTGGCAGAATGCGCCCCAGAAGCAGGAACAACAATTGGTGCCGAAACCCAGGAACAATAGAGAGTCCACCACTGTTTGGGGGGTGTCACCCCAGTGTCTTTCTCACAGAGAATTACTCCACCAATATATCTCCTGCTCACACTCTCTGATAGTCCTTAATCTCTCCACCTCCTCCTTCAGCTCTATCACCATACTGAGCAGCTCATCCACCTGCTCACTCTCCACACCAGTGGAATCCCTGCTGCCCTCCCCCAGCAGCAGCAGGCTCAGGCACTCCCTGCAGCCAAAGGCCTGAACAGCCACATTTCTGGGCAGGTCCTCTGTCTGGGTTGCCATGGCCTTCTTGGGGAAAGCCCGCTGTCTGGTGGAGACCATGTTTAAACCTGTGATCTTAGAGACTGCCATTAGGAGATCTGGTCTCCTGAGCAAAGAGGGACAGCACTTACATGCCCTGCTGCTCGACCTACCTCCCACACCTGCTGCTGTAGTACGGTATTGGTAGTGCAGGACATGCTCACCCACTGACTTCACCTCACTATTCTCTGTGGGCAGGTAGCTTCTGCCCTCCCGGAGGCTGCTTACAGCCTAGCAGCCTAGTCAAGGTCAAGAGTGGGCAGTGCCGACTGCTAGCTCAGTAGTCTACACACAAGCTGCCATCCCCCCAGCACAGACACATTAATTTTGCTGGCTACAAAAAGCCTTAAAAAAAGGTTTTTTTGCCAAGTGCAGTCTTATCCACCTTAAAGCCGGTCTCCACAGCAATGCAAATAATTGATAATGCAATTTTTTAGGCACTCTGTGGGAGCTGTGTCACATAGGAGGCTAATAGGAGGCATTTACAGTGCAAAGAAAAACAGAGAGATTATTTCAAAAGCAGGAGTATTTTTCCTGATTAGACAACATTCCACATATTGCCACATAACCAAAGAACCTACATGCGAGTGACTACTTCACTGATGTAAAAAACAATCTACATCTGTGGGTAGGATTTTTATGTTATTAGGCTTGATATTTTGCAGTGTTTTTTTCTTATAATTATTTTGCAAGCTGAATATGCATATGCAGAAGGAAGGCAGCACACACTGTTTACAGATTTGGGGTGTTTTTTTGTTTTTTTGTTTTTTTGTTTGCTGTTGTAAATCGTATTGTTATTTTAGAAAGGATATGTATTATGTCAAGTGCTGAAAAAGATATTGTCAGATTCAATATACACTCCCCTTCGTCACTATAGTAACTAGACTGTAATCTAAATCTCAGCTCTTACTTCTGTGTCAGACTTGTCTCACAAGGCTCCACACTCCCAGTCTCCGAGAATCTCATTTTCTATGTCTTCTGTGTTGTTAAGCCTCATAAGCAGAGCTGTTGCCAGGAAACCAAGAAGAGCTACCACCACCAGTGTTAGCTTTGTGTGGAAAGATTTCAAATGAGGGTACATATACCTGTGTCCTCAATGACAGCTGCAGCCTAAGAGATGAGTTGAGCGAGTTCTGCAAAAAATGAAGAAATGACTACTGAGAGCTGTGTGCCATGCAGGATGCACGCTGACACACTTCCATAGCTGCAAGTAGTGGAAAAGTGAAGTGCTATGGAAGGATGACATCATATACTGACAGCACACAATCAGTTGCTGTCCAATACTTATTTCCTGAGGTACCTAAAGATTTTTACTGAAAGTTATCTTGATTTCTTTCTTAAACTTTTTTCTAGTTATGTCAGCTTTTACACCCAGCTGCATAACAGAGGTTGATCTGATAAACATCAGCCTCTGTTAAAAGTTGAAGCCATCCCTTCTTCTACATTTAATTTCAGATAATTAAAATTAATATATTTGTGCAATAGGTATCATATGTACATTTTTCCTCTTCAAATGATAACATCTTCCTTGTATTTCTATCAGAATGGAGTTCAGAGTTTGCAACTCTGTATTTGGAAAACTGGTGGATGACACAAAACTGGAGGGAGTAACTGATTCACCATAAGCCAGTGCAGCCATCCAAACGGACCTGGGCAGGTCAAAGAGGTGGGCTGACAAGACCCTTATAAGACTCAACAAGGAGACGTGCAGAGGAATATGAGTATGTAGAGTATGCAGGGAGGAAAAACCTCATGTATCAGAGCATGCTGGGAGTCACTCAGCTGGAAAGAAGCTCCACAGAAAAGAGCCTAGGACTACTGGAGAGTTCTAAGATGAACATGAGCAAGCAATGTGCCCTTGTCCCTGAGAAGACCAGCAGTATTGTTAGCTGCACTGTGCTAAGTATTACTGGCAGATCAAGAGAGGTGATCCTTCATCTCTACTCAGTATAGGTAAGACTGCACCTAGAGATATGTGTCCAGTTCTGGGTCACCTGGTTCAAGAAAGAGCTGGAGATACTGGAGTGAGTTCAGTGAAAGGCCACCAAGATGGTGAGGGGACTGGAGCACCTCTTCTATGAGAAAAGACTGAAAGAGCTGGGACTGTTTAGCCGGAGAACAGGAGGTTCAACAGTGATCTCATTAATGTATATAAATAACTGCAGGGAGAATGCAAAGAAAGTGGGACAGGGCCCACTTTCAATACTGCCCAGTGCCAGGACAAGAGGCAGTGGGTACAAACAGAAGCACAGAAGGTTCCCTCTGAATATCAGAGGTATATACAGAATACAGGAAGTGCTTCTGTGCCATTCAGATGATGCATTACAGTGTTGTGAAAGACAAATATAGAGTAGTGGTTTCTTCTATTTGTTTCCTTTGTCCTTATAACAAGGCATTCTCCTTTAGACTGCTGAAAATGCAGACATCAATTTAAAGTGTATGTGTATGCATTTATCATGTTGAAGAAATGGGGTTTGTACAGCCTATAAAAAAGAGGGCTCGGGAGAGACCTAATGGTCTTCCGATAGCTAAAGGTTAGGTGCAGGGGAGGTAAAGGTATTGTCTACACAAGAATGCACAGTGATAGAAGAGGCAACATACACAAGTTACTTTGGGGGAAACTCCATCAAGATATAGCAAAAAATTCCTTGCTGTGAGGACATGGTCCCGAGCAAGCTGCTTGAGCAGGCTTCCAGAAGCCCCTTCCAATCCTGAACATTCTTTGATTTTGTAACAGCTGAACTATCAAAATGATTAAATCTCTTTTGCTGGAAATACTGAAGATCTTGAAGATCGTTCCAAACCTGTGCAATTCTATGACTCTGTGATTCCATGACTCTGCTTGAGGAGGTCCTGGATAACCTAATCCTGGTCACTATGTGCAATAAAATGGTTGGATCAAATAATCTGTAGCAATAAACTTTTGGTAAAGAAAAAAACTCACTTTCACCTCAAGGTGTTAGACGTGTGAAAGCATCTTTTTCTGGTACAAATGTACCCAATTCCCACATATACCATTACCACAGATACAACTTAGGTACTTGTTTCACCTCTTTGATTATGGTCTTGGTGTTTTATTTCTTTCCCTGGCTGAATACTTTCATTCATGTAATGACTGTCTCTACATGTTATTCCTCTTCTATTGCTCACTGCAGTCTGAGGAATACTCACAAGAAATCACCATTCTCATATAGTGCTGCACAAGGATTTTGAAAACAGTTATGATGTAGCCCACTCAGCTTGCTTTCTGTCATTTCTGCAATCACATCCAGATAAACTCTCTCGCATATTTGTTTCCATAATTTTGCTATTTGTCACATTTCCTGTTAAGTTTTGATAAACCCATATTAAACATTATTTGCTAAGAATAACAGCAACTTCAAATACGCCACTGATGCACACAGTTTGTTCCATCATTCTAAGTATGCCATAAATCAAGCTATCTACCTGCAATGGTAAACATATTAAATCACTTGCTGTTCCATTTGCATGATCATCTTTCCAAACACTCCTGCGCTGCTGACTCAAGCACTTTGAAAGACTGACTTGAAATTGCTGTTTTAAAAATGTGAACACTGTCTCAATGAGTATGTGGGAAATTAAATGTGTTAGCTCTTATCCATTTCAAATAAGATTCAGCACACAACTGTCTAACAAATGTGCACCTAGCAATAATTTACATTTGTCACTCCAATAAGCTTTTTAATCAAAAGTGATTCATTGTTAAAAGTATCAAGAAGCCTTTCATTAGCAGTGGATGGGGTTTGATTTATTCATATGCCATGCAACACATGTTGCTTACGTTGTGGTCTACCACATCTCCAATCTTAAGTGTCTCAGTTCTGGGCTGATATCTTGCAAAGACCCCATTTGCAGTTTTGCATCTTGCATGGCAGGAACATTCAGTGTGCCCTGGGTGGCTGGTTTGTGCTGGTGAACGAGTCAGGGTGCATCAGGTGCCAGATTGGAGGGATCTTGCTGTTTCCTGGAATCATGCTGGGTTCTGTTTTTCTCAAAGTTGTCTCAGGGTATGATTTTAATTTACATATTCTTTTTTGCAACAATTGCAGTTACCTCTCTGGAGGGCTTCTGCAGAAAGGGTATGTCATTCATATCTTTTCAAATATGCAACAACCAGGGTCACAAGACCATATTTCGCATAAGGTATCTACCCTGAATAAGATATTTCATTGTGGTATTGCAATGCATGGAAAAACGAAGTTCAGAGGTACTATCAAGACCCGTATATGGAAGCAGTTCAACATCTGCATCATCCAAGGTGTCATGAAACAATTCAAATAGGACTAGAGTTATTGAAGGTACATATGTAGGAAGTACAGGCAGGTTTTTGAGAATCCTATTTAGTCTAACACTATAATTAGACATTTTTTTATAACTGCAAGATACCATTCCATATCAGCTACTGCTTTTTGAAAAGCTTTGCTTATCTGTTTTGCATTGCAGATACACACCTCCAGACTCAGAAATAATTAAACGTAGCTTTATTTTATGTCTTCTTTTGTTTGAGTAGTTTTCAGTCAATTTTGCCACAGGTCAGACAGAAGCATGCATAAAGAGGTGTTTTTCTCTGGTTCCTCATATACTTATAGCCACATGCCAGCTTTCACATTTATGTTACCAAAAAGCAGACAACTGAAACGCTGTTGTAAAAATGCTCAGTGCTTTTAAGAAACTGAAAACTTAGATAGTCCAACTTATTGCAAAATTCCTAGATAACTTCTACAGACAACTACTGGGTAGTCCAACAACATCACTTGAAAAGTTTGTTACCCTGATAAAGATATTAAAACAAACCCTAGGACATGACAGAATGAAATATTTCAAGATGCTTGATCACATTCCACAGATTCAGTTATTCCAAATTCCCTCAGTAACGTTCACTTCTACACAGTTGGCTTTGCTACTGGAAAGCTGCTGAACATGTCTGTTAAGAATCATTAAAATGTTCCAGTGGTGAAAACAAGCAGACTCTTGTCAGTTCAAGAATCCTGAAGAAGGGTAAAAGGAGAGACAAGCAGCTCATCAGCTCATTAAATAAAGTTCTTTTCTATTTATCCCACGGGATCCAATTCAGGTGAATATCTATCACCCAAAATATTTGCATCTTTGTTAAAATACATTCATATCGTGTGTGGAAGGACATACAATTCAGACTCAGTTCCTCAGTACTGATCCCATGTCTCCTGAAGCATTACAGATGTGGAGCAGAAACTGGAATTTTATTCTGTTCTTTCCCCCTCAACAATGAGGGATAAAACTTGCTTTTACATACTTACGCTATGTGTTCATACCTGAAGTTGTTCCTTCCTGTCTCTTTCTCTTTGAAAATACTTGAACCTTACATTCAATTTCAAACAACAATAACAAAAGACAAAGGGATCTCAAAGGAAGTAGCTTGAGAATAGGCAAGTAACAAAATGAGAGATTACATAAGTGCACCAGAGATGAAAGGACAAAGCATACATTCAGACATTATTAGACACTTGAGATAATCTCTGAAATGGAAACTTGATGTTTCTCAACCATCTCTGAATGCGATATGATTTAGCTGGGGAGTATTGGTGATGGTTGGACTGGATGATCTTTTAGGTCTTTTCCAACCTTGATAATTCTGTGATTCTGTGATTCTGTGAATATTCTAGAAAAATTAATTGGGAGCTCATATTTATTATAGCCTATAACATACAGTCTTCCACTAGGAATCAGGTCTTAATAGTTCTGATTCATAGAGGAACTGTTTTTTTCCTTCTCCCACAGCCCAGTTCCTTCTTCTTCCACTTACAAATCAGCTTCATTTTCTCTGTGTGCTGAGCAGCTAAAACAGCCTCCATCAGTAACACCCTGATTCTGTTTTGCTTATGTGGTGAGCCTCGTGAGCACCTCTGCTCGTCATGTGTTAATTCATCCAGCCCCTAAAGCCTTTAGTTATCCAGTTCTTTCATGTAAAGAAGAAACGCACTGTCATCCAAAATCTGGGAAGAAAACTATCAGCTCCATAGCTCAGCAGTAAAAAAAGTGTAAGGTGTATCTTCTGCAGGCTCAAAAAGGGGACTTATTCCAGTCTTTCATCACTGGGAAAGTAATTCCTATCTGTCTCTTTTGACAAGAGAACTTTCAGCATGCTCATCTTGCTGCCCCACAAGGACCTCTTTCATCTGTGGGAGCTGACTGGTGGTTTACAATTTATGTGTATGAGTCAGGATGTTCTCAAAACCAATACTCAGCTAAGCTAGAGCAGTGCTGAGAAGCAATACAAAAACAGACAATTAACTTGCAATATTTTCTTTGCTAAAACAAGTATCATTTGAATTATAAATGAACGTTATCACTTGTATTTGCAATGCAGAGTAATGTGTCTCAATAACATAATACTGTATGAACAAAGATATATTTTATGATATAGAACAGAGGAAAATAACTTGTACAAAAAAAAAATTTCTTACACATTAAACTGGCCACATTAAAGAAAAGTGTGACTGTTTTAACTTGAACAGCAGAAAAATATCAAGATTATTTAATTAAATGAGGTTGTTGAGGTTTTTTGTTTTGTTTTGTTTTGTTTTTGCGTCATACGGAACTTTTAAACCTTTTATTCCACCAGCAAAATCCGATGCATTTTAAAGATATCCTATCACAGCCGACAGAAATAGAATCTGGATAAACACTGCCGTCTTGTGGAGCCCTGTGCGGCGGAGTGTACTGCAGCCTCACGATTTTATTCAGGAGCAACTAAACCTACTTAACAGAAAATGTTTTCTGAGATAGATAAGCAACAGTGAGTATTCAGCAGGTTGCACAGACGGAAATGATTTTACAATTTTTGCTAGCTGGGTCTTGGTTGGGATATCTTAATTGGGGGCCTTTTAACCTTGAAGAAGTGCTTTGAATCAGAAGTAAACAAATACAATTTTGATTCCCTTTTTATGAGACATGTATGACTACAATAGTATTTGTTTCGCATTATAGAACCCACTCCACAAGCAAGGACACTGCTCGTGCCCACAGAGATGTATCCTTTAGTGCATATTTGAAGAACAGTGGGCAGCGTTGGAAAATCTGAGACATTCCTAAAGATCGAGCAGTTCATAGACATAGATCTTGTAAAATTTTAGGCTGGCAACTCTCCAGACATGAAAATTACTTGAAAAATTTAGCCTCAAGCTCAGATGAGTCAGGAAGTTATTTGGGGATTCATTAATGAACAACAAAAAAGAAAGCCAGAGAGAGATGAGTCATATCACCATAACACCAAAGAAATAACAAACATAGCCCTCCTAGTTCTTACTCCTTTTGGCTTTTTCTTTTCTTGTTCTGTTTTTGCTTATTTGTTTGTTTCCTCATCATTCAGAGTAATTTGCAGCTATTGCACTTCAGTTTTAGTTTCTTTAATGAGAATTTTCTATAGAGATGACTCATAGATGAAGAATTCGTTCTCCTGATATGGCAATAAATGACCTCTCAACTCCAATTTCCTAGTGTTTTTTCTTCTCCTGAGTTAGTGTTAGTACTAAAGCCTTTTCACTATGAAGTAACAGAAGTTCAGACCACTCTGTAGCATTATCACTGCTCAAGTGTGTCAGTAAATCAGAGCTGTGTCAGAGATAGCAGTAGCATCAGAGATTACATCCCCTGTAACTTTTTTACAAGAAAAAGGATTCTCTAGCACAAGCTTCATAGTACTTGACTTAAATCAACACTTAGATGGAGAGCTGGCAGAAAGAGAACTCCAGCAGAAATAATGCTGATGAACAGTTAGGATCAAGAAGACTAATGAGAAAGGATGAAAGTCACCACATGGAAATGAGGCAAAAAGGCTACTCAGCAGACAGTCTAGTCATTTGACTGAGCAAATAAATATGACTGCAGAAAGGAACAAAGATAAAATGTATTTTATAAAAATCAAAGATAAAATCTATTGCACTTGACAGTTGGCTTCAAGGTCACTCAGTGACAGCTTAAAGTTTGAGTAAAGATAAAGATCCACCCAAAATCAGTGCAAAGCAGAATTTATGTACTACTCAGACTACAGTAGTAGACAGATTCACTGGTCGATGTGATCTCCTTTGTAGACTACCAACAGGGCAGAGGATGAAAATCACTCTGTGCTGGAAGGGCCTGTCAGAGGCATCAGAGAAGGACATCACAGATACATGCAGCAGTATGATGGCAGAAATAACACTGCTATTGCTGTTCATCTAGCAGAAGCAGAACTACAGATTTGCAGCCATGTGAAGTTTTATTTGAGCAATGTCTGGAAGGGGTGATTGCAAGTTGCATTCCATGCCAGAAATAGCTAAATAAGTTCTTGCTGAGCACTTACTTATACAGCTGCTTTCATGTAAATAAAAGGAATGAGACCAAAAACTGAAACAACAGAAATACATGCTGATGGTGACAGTTTCTAGTGGAAAACATGACAAATGTATCTAAATTTCATCAAACTCAGACTAAACTACGCCCACTGATTGCAGTTCCACACATCAACAACATCTCTCATTACACATCTTTATAAGTCTAATGTTTTGAATTCAAACTTTTACTACAGTCCTTTCCCTTAACCTCTGATCCAAGGAGAGAACTGTATAAAATTTTTGTCTCGTGCACTTTCACTAATATTATCATTCCTACCTGTCACGGGGTTATCAAGATAGATCTGTGCCCGTGACAAAAAGGGGGGGGACAGTAGACTTGCTGGCCCCCCTTGCTTCCCGGAAAAAAAACGAAGCA
>PPHD01017078.1:0-15236 GCA_002909625.1 Bambusicola thoracicus
AAGGCTTTACATAATTGCTTTAAGCTTTTACCATTTCAGTTAGGTACAATTACATTTACTTAGTATTGAATTGTCTAAACTATATTTTAGTTGTAGGCTGAGCTTTACGTAAATCTAGCATGGAATGAACTATAATTCCAGAAAAGAAGTTATGTTTAAGGGAAAAATATTTGTGGCCCTTTATTTTTCTTTATTTCCAAATATATTTGATCCAACATCCAAACACTACCCTCTTTGTGTTTTGCTCTTAATAAATTCTTTCATCTCCCCATGGTGTAGCCAGAGTACTGACTTCTTTGCTCCATGCAAATTTGAGTAGTGTTGCTAAACATTTTAGTCATGCTTACATAAAATCTCCCAGAAAGACTAACCTGAGCCCCTTGAGTTCAGGTGATGCCTCTTCTCCCTGACCTCTTCTGCCAAAGAAAGAAGGGGGAGGGACTCCTTAAAGGAGTAATAGCCACTTTGCTTGAGCCTAGAAGGAAAATGTACCTGATTATTTAGGTTGTGTAATATGCACTGGCAAAACTGAAATATTAACTGCATATACATTAGTTGCTTGTAGCAACAGAAACTTTATTTGGTGAGGATATAGTTGTTAGAATTTGGACGTAGGCTGAACACTGTAGTAGAAATAAAACAAATAGGGAAGAAGAAAGGGAAGGAGAAGGATCACAATGGCAAGACAAATGTCTGATTGTACTTCTCATTCCTTACTTTGCTTAAACAAAAGATACAAGTGATTTCATCTGTTGAAGGCACCATTATCAACTGACAATCTTCTACAGGTACCACAGTAGCCCAAACTGTTAAACAGCCCCCAGACTAACAAAATCTGTCAAATTCCCACAGGGAGCATAATTTTGTTCTTTTGTGTAAGCAGTCCTCTCATTCCCTTGTTTATGAGCAAAGCAACTCTCATTAAGTCAACTATCAGCTGGGTTTGACCATCAAGTGGAAAGGAAAAAGCAATCTACCACTGTGTAGGCACTGAGTCTTGACTGATCTATTATCTTCAACACTCTGTAGCTCGAAACATAACTACTTAGATTGCTCAGATAATAACTGTGGCAAGCCATTTGCAGTGGCCATAGCTTCTGGCTTCAGAAGGCAGATAAATATATTAAATCTCTATTAGAACATTCCACCATAGAGCGCAGTTAGCTGTAGTGCCCTGTCTTTTCTCTTGAGAGCTCTAAAGAGATATATGCATGCTTGCATGCAGTGTGACATGGGTGATACTGTCCCTTCATTATTTGCACCTGTAATGTTATGTAACATATATCTGAGACTGAAAAACAATGTAAATAAAGATAGTCAGAATAAGGCTTTCGTAGGACAGTTGTTGAGGGTAAATGTATATGTTTACTGTTCTTTACTACTTAGGAATTTTAATATTATGTTCTCTACATATTGACTGTGCTTTATTTAGTAAGACTAATTTAAACTGGGCAGAAGCACAATGCTACAACCACCGTTATGTTTGCCTTTACACTCGTCTCCAAGCCTGAATGACCAGCATTCTGCTCCTTGTCTTGGTATCTTGCTTCTCGGTAACTTAGCAGAATAAGTGCTACTTATAACATGAGGCATCTTTTTTACCTCATTTATCAGGACACAGATCTATAACCACATAGGGAAGATTGCTCTCTAGATTTTATAGATTTTATAGATTTTATAAATTTTCATATGTCTCTTCAAATCACAGCAATTATGAAATTTTGGAGCTTTTAAATGCAAATTTACTCAGAAATTCATAAAGTGCTGCAGCCCATGCCCTGAGGTAATATTCTTTTTGCAAAGTACTTTTCCATATACAGCTAGCTTATGTCTATGGGTTGTTCTGCCCAGCAGCATACTTTTTGCCCTTGCCAAGCTGTCATTCTGCAGGGATGGAAGGAAAAATAAAAGGAATCGTCTCTTCACTGCCATGAGTGCCATGACTCAGGACTGAGACTGCCCTTAATCTCAGTGTGAATACTTCAGGGAGTCACTACTCTTGTGCAAGAATGAGGGAAATTCTCACCCCTAATCTCAGTAGAGCCCACTATTATGTAACACGCATTAAAATACATATATATACATATATATATATGTTGGAACTGTGAAAAGCTCTATCTGTAGCAGTATAATTAAGTTTGAATAATTACTCCAGATTTTTATGAACTTGAGAGCCCAGATCAGAAAAGCAGATGATATATTACTCAAAATTGAATGTATGAGAGGGGCTGCTGAAGTCTGCTTGCACTTTTTGGCAGAATAGCACATGAACATGGTCAGGATCTTGCCCTTAGACAAACATAGATTTTGTTGCAATTCTTGTGTTTGTATGCAACAAGTTTTGCTTTGAACGGTTTATCAGCACAAAGTCTGTGGATTTCATTTTGCTTCTCTTACATTACAATTTCAGTATGCAAAGCTGGCTTGTGCAATGATGACAAAGAGGTCTGTTTCTAACAGAATTTTACAAACCTCAGTAAATCTTTCTTATGGATCAGTTTTAACAGTTACATGCCACAGCAGTATAGCCAGGGAGTGTTACCTCTCCTTGATCGAACCTGCTGTATCAAATAGTAAGGAATGATATGTAACAACCTGTTACGCATTAGAGAATTCTTGCGTGCCTAAGTACTCATCATGGGCATTTGTGTGGCTACCGCTGGGGTCACAGACATGGCCAAATGCAACTGAGGTTGAGCACAGAAATAGACACACAGGAAAATATTCCAAGGTCCCGTAGAGGGTAAAGAGAATTTTTGTTCTATTTTCCAAATCATAACAACTGTGTATTCTTACCTTACCATCTTAATAACAAAAGCCCAATATTATTGTGCTTAATGATATTACTGTCTTTTACCTTTGCTGCCTAATAAGCTCACATATACACACAGATTTGAGTGTACATATGCACAGGCCCTACTGTCCTACAAAATTTTCAATTCAAATTCTCATTACCTATAAAGCCTTAAAGGCATAAATCTCAGTCAGCCTCCCAGTTCTGGAATGGAACCCAATAGGTTTACAGTTAGTTATCAAAAGTGGAAGTGTGTTGTTTGTGCAACAACTCAAAAAGAGTTGGTCATTATTTAGTTTGTTTGTTTTTAATGAAGGAAAATGGTTATTTAAACAAGCAGAAATAAACAGATGTTTTGCATAAAATTGCAGATTTATACTTACAAATATCAGTTTTGTTTCTGATACAAATGCATAGAAAGGCTCTTTCAACATACTTGTTCAATTTTTTTAAAAATAAAATACTTACATAATCTCATTTAGTCCCCTGCACACAATATTTATTTGCTTGATCCTCAGAAAGGCAACCCTTTCCAAGTGAAAATTGTGTTTGAAAACATTTGCACAAGATGTCACCTTCCTTCAAGAAAAATCTCTACTGCAAAAAGGATCACGAACTGCTTTTCTTGTCATATTTTCTATCTGATTGTTGATCTTCTACAAGGAGATAATACAAACAGGTAGAGAGCTTTTTGTAAACTCCTTCCCAGCAGAAAGGATCTAACAGGAAAGACACAATAGCAAAACCACTGTCCATTCTGTTTCAATAAGTTATTTTCTCATAGTAAAATCTTGCATCCCTTATAAAACCTGTGAATCACACTATCTCATTTTCCCGAAAGAAAGAAACCAGGAGAGATTAATCTAGATTGAAATAATAAGTATGACGTCTCCAATTATTGAGTGACTCTATAATTTACAAAGTTTGGCAATGTGATGCTATAGTGACAGGTACTTTAGATATATACTTTAGAATGCTAGATAGATACAAAGTTAGAAAGAAGTAGTTCAAACCATTCTTGCTGGATTTATCACTTCTGGAAAAACCAATGCTCCCGATGTTGAGTCTTTAGAAGCAGGCACCATGTGGGCACAGCTTGACCTTCCAGATCAGGCAGATTAAGATCATAATATTTACGACACAATTAATGCTGAGATGATGTTAATGACTTAGCAAATCCTAAATCCCACAACTGATGTTTTGTCATTTTAACTGAACAAGGAAATGACATGTCCAGTATGGAAATGTTGGCAGAGAGCTGGCTGCCAAGTTTTCACAATAGTGCACAAGTAAGGAAAGAAAAGTTAGAATGCCAGTTTTTTTTGTTGTTTTTTTTCCCCCCCAACCAGGCCACTCTTCAGTTGTCAACTAACAGAGAAATCAAGTCTTAATAGAATAAAGCCTGTATTGCTCATTTCTAAATAATGCTGATGACTTGAATGGTCCTGCATTGCTCTTAGTAAATTTAGTGAGAGCTTCTTTTTTGGTATGAAGTAAAGCAAGGAAAGTTGAATCAAAATTTGCATACTTGGATATCAAAATTACAGGTCCTCCATGAACAGACATTCAAAAATACTGAGGTTATTTTTTAGCTGCACGTTTCTGTGGATAGATACTACTAAAAAAAAAAAAAAAGAAGAAGAAGAAAAAGAAGAAAAATCACTTCTGTATATTATCGGATTGTATAAATTCAGGGAGTAACCAGGCTTGCACTTAGAGAACAGGAGAGCACCACATGAATAATCCATGCAAATGCCATGAAAAGAGAGTACTGTTATGTCCATTCATAATCCAAACCAAAATGGCAGAAGGTTCACAGCATAACTTGACTATTGCAGAAGTTTAGAAAGCCTTGGTTAAAAAAGATTGCAAAGTAGATCTTACAGTTTTATTAAAAGCCTTGGAAATTTGGAATTATGTACTCTGTCCAGATTTTTGGACTTTTGTTAGTTCATAAGTCTAACGCATATTTTAATAAGCATGGACTGCTAGGACTGCAGGTAGTTTATAGAAGGCTTGAAAATGCAACCTGAGTGCACTCTACTGACTTAAAATATATAAAAGAATATATGAAAGAAGCCAAAAGATATTTTTGAACATTTCATGATTTTGAGCCTTTCCCAGAGTTTTAGAATCTTGAGGATAGCAATATTAGCATAGTAATTTTTTGCAATATATTATATGTCAAAATACTTCCAGCTAAGAAAAGTGATTTTAAAACACTTAAAAATAATTATTTTTATCATACTCATATAATTTAGACATCATATGAAGGAGAAACTTGAGGAATTATTATGTGGAAAAAGAATGTCTTGAGCTCCTAAGATGTTCTTCCATTTTACCCTTGTAAAACCACGCTGTAAAACGGAGAACGTAACACAAATAAGGAAATGAGCACCCTTCACAAGAAGCCAAAACACTGCTTATCAAAGATTGACTTTTGAAAGAGGCAGAAATTCTCCCACTCTTCAAAATATTCCATAAAATAAATAATATGTGTATATAGACAAAACCTTAAGAGCTGAAGATGGGGGAGACAGAAGTATCTGTGGACACAAAGCTGGAGAGAGGTTAAAACAGAACCTCCAAGAGCAGGTAAGTAAGAACAGATCTGAACCAAACAAAAGGTCTTCAACCTGAGTTTCCCTCATTACAGTTAAATGCGCTGATCGCCAGCTATGTTCTTCTGTGGCAGAAAAGGTCAGGAATTCTCTAAATAATTGAACAGAGACATTGGCCCAGAAAATTAGAGACGCTGATTCACTGGTCCAGTGATTGGGGCATTCAGCTTGGGTATAGACGACCTAGTTTGTATTATGACTGTCAGTCAGTGAAACTGAACATGGAGCTCTGAAACAAGTACATGAGGTAGAAGATAACAAAGACTTGAGCTCCTTGCAAGGTGAGCAACATCCTCCACAGCAGCTTGCTGAGGCCTGGGCTGAAAAGGCAAGAACAGATTACTGCTTGAACATGGGAGACCAAGGTAGAAATCTCCATTTTTAATCCAAAATCAAAGGGGAGAGTAATCAATTTTCTTGGCAGGTATCTTTTCCCCCTTTGATAACTTTGATTCAAATGAAGTAACATTCAGCATAATTTTGAATTAAATGACTTGCATTCTTCAAGAGCATCCTCTTTTCTGGTAAATATCCAAAGCCTCCATTTTTGCTAAAAATAGAAACTTCTATAGGGAATTTGGCAAATTTGAGTGTAGTCTTTTGTTTATTTGTTTTTCTCATCACTAAACAAATAATAGCATAAATCTGTGAGTATACGTGGAAGTGATGCAAAAAGCCTGTTCACTGAACACATGAGGGGGGTGGTAGCCAATAGGCAAGTTTGGGTCTGATCATATGCATCCTAGAAAGAAAGAAGGAAAAAATAATCATACCACTTAATCAACAGAAGTGCTTATGCAAGCACATCCAGACTATAATGATAGTGCACTTTAAGGCCAGTCATGGAAATGTCCAGATCACATTACTGTCAAAGTCAATAGTACAACTCTGGATAGATCTAAACATAATACAACACAGCAATCCAATAGACTTTTAAAAATGAATACGGACATGGTCATAAGATGCTCGTATCTTGTTACTCCAGATCTCTTAAAACTAAATTATAGAATAAAAATTGGATAAACTATGAAACATTCATATAGTTAACCCATTTGCCCAGTTACAAGCTCCTCCTAATCACTAATGCAAAAATTCTGAAAGGTGGATAGCATCTTGCACATGGTACAAACAGGAAAAGAGCAAGAAGGAAAGCTTTCTGCTGAAAGCAGCACCTTTTTGTTAGTTTCAACAGAAAAATATACATAAATAAATTCATATATTTAAATTAAGATGTGTGCACAAATATATGTAGGCGTGTGTGTGTGTATACATAGATATTTCAAATTTTTGGTGACAGAAACCAGAACATGTCACACTGAGACTTACAAGAGTAGTGTAGAAGTTTGGAGCTTGGAGCAGCTGGATTCATCTGGTGAGCCCAAAGCAGACCAACAAGAAGAAGAACAAGCAGTCATAGAAATCTCAACTCAGACCTCAGCAATATTCAACATACGCAAATGTCAGAAGTTATGGAGAAGGCTGCTTCCTTCCTTTCCTGGACAGGGTCTTGATTAACTTCGATCTTACATTCATCTGTTTATTTAGGCTTAGAAACCAGCAAGTAGATCAATGAATTGGGTCAGAGAGCATGAATCTGTTGTTTTAGATTGCAAACATTGTACTATTACATTATTAGAGGTACGGTACTACTATTGATGAATCAGAGTGAAAGCTCACACATTAAACACACCTGTAATTCCTGTGCTACCTTTTGCAGCTCAGGGAAAGGTTTAACAGTTCTCTGTCTCAGAGTTGTCAGCCAGCTGCACTGTCTTATCGAATAACTGTGTTTTCAGTGTCTAGTACTGATACTTCTTTCGTATTTTCCATAAAACTAGAGCAGATTCATAATTACAGCCTTAATTACAGTTCTGTGAATTAATGGTAAATTACCAAAGAATATCATAAAATCATAGAATGGCAGGGGTTCGAAGGAACATTAAAGATCATCTTTTCCAACCCCTCTGCTGTGGAGGTTGAGACCATTTTCTGAACCTTTCTTTGTAGGAGAGGCACTTCACTCTCTGATGATCTTTGTGGCCCTCCTCTGGACCTGCTCCAACATCTCCACTTCTTTCTTGTGCTGGGGGCCCCAGGCCTGGACATAGTACTTCAAGTGGGGCCTGATGAGGACAGAATAGAGAGGGACAATCACCTCCTTCACCCCGCTGGCCACCTATCCTCTGATTCAGTCCAGAATACTGTTGGCCTTCTGATCTACAGAAGCACAGTGTTGAATTGCGTCAAATTTTTTATCCACCAGAATCCCCATGTCCTTCTCCATAGGGGTTCTCCTGGTCTGCACACTGGATATCTGGGATTGCCTCAGCCCAAGGATAACATGTTACACTTGGCCTTGTTGAATCTCATTAGATTCATGTAGGCCCACTTCTCAAGCCTATCCAGGTCCCTTTGGTGGGCATTCCTAACTTCTGTGAGTAATAGAGATAAAATCTGGACAAGAGAATTGGAAGTAAGCCAAAATGACTTACAAAGAGGTATATATTTTCTCTATGGTCTAGGTGTTAGAATATTACCCTTGGAGAAAAAAATAATTTTAAAAAGGACAAAAACCTATTCCAAGGACCACTTTTATATTTAATTTAATTACTATTTGATGGAAAATACATAAGGGGACAGATTTTCCTAGGCTACCAAAAAGAGATTTTGCTCACACATAGGTTTGTTTTTCATGTCTCAGTCAAATATTTTGCTTAAGTATGTATTTCTTTCTTAGTTTAGAAGCAGAGCTGAACAGTTTCAAGAGAAGATGAGAAATCGTTTATTCTTTATTATTATAGCTTATAGGTGCGGTGATTTTTTTTTTTTTTTTTTTTTTTTTGGTCTGGAGATGGACGATATAAGCTTGAATTTCCTGAGGAAGAGGAAGAAATTGAACACATCTTTCCTAATCAATGTTTTTGTTTTGAATTATTGCACAAAGAGCAGGAAGGATTTCTTGCTGTGTAACATGGAAGGAATTTGATAAATGATCTTGCATTTTGTACTGAGTAATGGAGAATAATGAAGCACAGGCTGAGTATCTCTGAGCTCCCAAGGTCCCTAAGGAGAGCACAAGTCAGTTTGTTAGTTCTGATGAAGCAAAGCATAAAATAAAAGGTAAGCTTCGAAGAGACAGTAGTTTGACTGCTGTATCTAATGTGGTATCATGTGGAAATCATTAAAAGCAAAATATTTTGATAAAACTGTCACCTGACTCAATATAACCATTTCAAACTCAAGTTCCAAACAAAAATTTAAATATCTATTAAAAAAAACAAGAAACACAAATATTTAAACATTGCTGTGATGTTACCAAGTAATGTTTGATGACATAGATGCCAGAGGGCCTTTCTGAACACCTTCTTCATGGTTTTTCAGCCAATTTAAACATAACTGGAAAGCTCTTGCAGCTTTTTTTGAAACAACAAAGCACTTGGTGTTGTACTCTCCTACTGTTAGTTGGCAGTGAAACTCAGTGCAGGTTTTCCTTCAGTGAACATCTTATATTAATACTGCATCTTTGCTGAAGAGATTGAAATGTTTCATACTTTCAAACCATTAGTAGGTATAATGAAGCTATGTTGCTTATCTTAAATTTGTACTCCAAAAGATCTTATTGATAGAGGACTTAAGGATTCACATTATGAATCCAAAAATGAGGCCGTGTTAGAGATTCAATTTTTTTTGATACTAGGATGCGAAAGAATGTTATTAAATGTTTTTCACAGATGTGAGTACATGGCTGGGATATCAAAGATGTACCACAATAAATATAAATCACATGTGCAACCATTTGTTTGTGTGTCAGTGGTTATGTTAGTTATTGGCATGCTTCAGCCATGCTAGTTAAGTAGGCCTTCCATTTTGTGGCTGAATGGACCTGGATTTTCTACTTCAGTAATGCCTACACACAAAAGTAGTGCACTTAAAACCAGTTATACAAGTTAATAAGATGATTCATGAATCAGAAAGCTAGTAAGTGTACAAAACATGAGATATCAGGTAGATACATGAAAATAAAAACACAGAAGAGACAGGAAAGAAGGGGGACAGACTCTTTGTGATAATAGAACAAGAGGAAAAACAAGCTCAAAGAGGGTAAAATTACGTTGGACATAAGGAAGAAGTCTTTTACAATGAGGGTGGTGAGGCACTGGAATAGGCTGTCCAGAGATGTGGTTGATGCCTCGTCCCTGGAGACTTTCAAGGTGAGGCTGGATCAAGCCCTCTGCAACCTGATCTAGCTGTGAATATCTCTGTTCATTGCAGGGGAGTTGGAACAGATGGCCTTTAAAGGTCCCTTCCAACTCTAAGGATTCTGTGTTTCTATGATTCTATGATTTGAGAGTCTGAATAACTCTGGAGGAAGCTAAACAAATAAACACCTAGTCTCTTATTTAGAAAGTTAACTATAATTTATTTTTATAATCATTAATATGCATTTTAATAAAAAATGCAGTATTGTGTATGGATATATTAGTGTCATGATAATGTTGAAGAATTTTTCATACACTTATCAAAAGATCAGTTCTTCAGAATGAAGACTGTGTTCACTGAACATACTTCTATGGAGACAAAAAAAAAAAAAGTAATTTCAGAGGTTACATATTGAATGATGAAATATGTAACTTAAATAACAGCAGATAAAATGTCATCATGCTGGCTGATGTAGTTGCTCTGTAGGCACTGCTACATCCCAGGTGATCCAAACTGTCTCTGAGTTGATAGTCTGCATGTGATCATACACCTGTAGTATCAGAAAATTCCATAAGGAATCTTTATTGGATGCAAAAGATAGGTGCATGGGAAGATGGTCATTCACTTCCTCTCCCTCATCCTTCTTTTTTTGAAATCATCAGATTCTATAAATCCATTAAAGTTTTAAAAACCCTCCATATACTAGAAATGAAATATTAGCTAGTTCTGTTCCTTTTTTTTTCTTTTATTCTAGCTGTCACTGAGTTAAAATACCTTCTTGAAAATATATCCTCAGTGCTCACTTTTAATCTACTGACCTCTCAGATTCTCATAAACTTCTCCAAGCAAAAAGTGTAGTAATGTTCACTTCATTTCTAACAAACTCACGTTTTCCTCTTACAAACACACACAAATACACACACATATATATATGTATCAGTAGCAGTAGAAAATCTGAACTCCTGGAACTTGTTTGTATCCTCCTGTTGTTGCTTCACTTCATTTCACTTCACTTTTTTTTTTTTAAGTAAAATATGAACAATACAGGATGAGGTAAGTACAGCATCAATTAAAACAATATTGCATAGCCATATATTTGCATGTAGTTGTTAAATCTATTGTATTAAGGTAATAGAGTTCATAACAAACGGTGTGCTGAGTGCTCCCCAGTTGGTTATGAAGTTAGAAAGGCATTCCCTATGGCTGCATAATTTCTTTCAAGCTTCTTAATGAATGGTATACATCTCCAGTTTAATATAAACAAGAGCTCTTCAAAAGCAACGTATAAAATACCTAGCTCCCTGTGTGCTGAAATAATGGATAAGGTGAATCTAAATGTTTTGGTAAAGATTTCTGAGTTCACAGACAGAAACATGTTTCCCCATAAAATTAGTCATCTGCAACTACTGCACTAAATAAAATGTAAGAAAAGCAGATTAATTGTTCACAAGATAGACTTTTCTGCTGAGTACTCAACAAGTATAAGACATATTAATAATAGTAAAACCACTTTGAATTTACTTTCTCTATCAGTATTTGCTTTTGGAATGTTTGGAACTTCCAGGCAAATATACTGACTGCAGCTATTCCATCCTTACTTTGCACTCGGGTGTCTTGATGACAGGTATATTTTTAAAAGAGCTCTGGAGAAGCAATCCAAACTTTTAATCACTGTTGCAGGTGAGCTTCTATCACAAGCCTGTGTTGGGCTGTGCCTCCAGACTCAGATCTATCCTCCTCCCCCAAGAAAACACACACAAAGGAAGCAATTCCGAGACATGCTTATCTCAGTGTGTAGATATATTAGCAACCCAGAAATGTTACTGATGTCTACTTCAAAATAAAAGAAGATAATGTTCCCTGTGTAAGTAAAAATAACACTTGATGCACCTGCTTAGAACTACGTTATGCAGTGTATCTGACCCACTGATTTCAAAAGTATATGATTCATTTATCCTGCTGCTGACATTTTTCATTGTTGGAAACTATAGATGGCCTAAATGACCAAAGTTGGTAGTGAAAAGAGGTGCTAATTAAACCCTAGCAATTCCCATCCAAATTGCTTGCCATACCAATGTATGTGTGAAGACTAGTTTTTTAATCATCTATTTTCAGGACTGATACAAAGATTCAGCATGAACCTTAATAAAAATAAATCTAGATGTTAACTATTTGGGGCAAAATGTTTGTTATTAACAATTATTTCTCAGACTTTATCCTGAAAAGACTCACTGAGGTATAAATGATTACATTTACAGTTTGGACAAATGTTTATGACAGCTCTGAAGTGATTTGCTTAAGATGGTTGATGTAGTTTATAGTTTTTCTGTAAAAGAAGCATAAAAACATCTACTGGTTTCAATCATGAATGAACAGGACTCCTACAAGTGGTTAATTAGACACTCTTTTCATACAGATATCTAAAGAAAAATATTCATAGAAAAGCCCTCAAAGCAAATGTTCACAGATTATAGAAATGACATAATGATGAGTAGACCCAAGAAATAACCTAGAAAATGTTCAATTGAAGGGGGGAAGGAGGGGATTGGGACACTTAAGTTGTTCTGAATTTTCTTAACTAAAGCCATTCTAGGAAAAATATTTAAAGCTATCAACATTTCTCTCTTTTCATTCATTTCTATGCTGTGGCCTCCAAAAACTCTTTGCCATATGTAAGAACACAAGCCACCACAGTCCTCAGCCTCTTAGGTCTCTGAGTCTGTGGTTAGCATCAAGAATCTCTCATCATTTACTTCTCTGCCTTAAATAATTTCTGCTCTTTTACAGATTAAAAATACTAAATCCGGGGCTGCATGCTACAAAGCGTAGCTATAAAGTGCTGTTAAGTGGGACTGAAAATCTTGTGAAAGCCAACATCTAAGCAGTGAATCACTGTTCTGTGGAAATCTCACTGTAGATGTACGTCTAGCTCAGATTGCCTTTGTTCCTTTATTCACTGTCATGTTCTATGAAAAAAAAAAAATCCACATGAAGCTAAGCTTGCTAGTACTAGAAATTGTTGTAAATTAAATGTATCTTCATCTGGTGTGTAGACATCTCACTGTAAAGACTGTGACCTACATACTCCATTTCAGGTATTTTGTTTTGTTTTGGTTTGGTTTCGTTTGGTTTGGTTTGGTTTCTGTGCGTTTGTGTTAACAGAGAACTACACTTTTGGAAAAGAAAATCTCAATATTATTTCTAATATATCACATGAAATACTTTGTTTTTCCACTACAGTGCTGAATGGCTTCTGACTGTGTGGAGTGTGAAGACTGGAAAACAAAGAAATTCTAAGGCTTCATGAGCGAAAAGTAATTCCTCTGAATCCTCTTCCTTTCTTCTGCTTTCTTCTTTGCAGACCATTTCAGCTTCCAAAATGCTAGCAGAATGTGTGTGTCATTAAGATTAATACAGGCAGGATGATGCAAACATAGAGGAATATGCAGGATTTTAGAACTGTATCGCTGAAAAAAACCAACAAGAGTCTGATATTGAATAAATCAGAGACCATCAGTCTGGAATGATTTTTCTTGGAGCAGTGTTGGTTTTCAGTCTGGCTGGCTGAACATTGAACAGGAAGTTAACTGACAGTAGCAGCACAATTTTGCTACATGAAAAGTCACGTCTGCACTTAGATCCCAGAGACTGACAATGTCTGCACAGAACTGTGTGGATAGGGCTGGAAGAAGCACAAACCCACATGGTCTGAATAGCCTGCAACATACATATAATGTAGTTTTGTCAGTGAAAAACAGGGCCAAGTTGAAAGTCTTTTCTAGCAGAGCAGAGAATCTCAGAACAGAGTTGGAAGGGACTTCTGTATCTGTCTGGTCTAACCACTCTGTTCAAGCAGGGACACTCAGAGCAGAGTGCTCAGGCCCATGCCCCACAACTTATGATGATCTCCTGTCCTGGTTTCAGCTGGGGCAGTTGATTTTTCCTTCATAGTGTATGGTATGGTATTTGTCTTTAGGAGAAAGGACAGTGTTGATAGCATACTGATGTTTTAGCTGTTGCTCTGCAGAGCCAAGGACATTTCAGTCTCTCAGCTTCTCACACCGTCCTGTCAGAAAAGGGACTGGGAGCACAAGGAGTTGGGAGAGAAGGCAGCTAACCTAACTTGGCCAAAGGAATAATCCATAACATATGGCATAATGTAAAATTACTATAAGACTGAGGTGAACTGTCCAGGGGGCTGCTGTTGTTTGGGGAATGGCTGGGCATTGGTCAGTGGGTGGTGAGTAATTGCGTTATGCATATACTTTTTTAATTGATATTATTTCTCTCTTTCTTTTCTGTTTTAGTTAATAATTTTAATCTCAATCTGTGAGTTCTAATGATTGTCTTTTTTTAAAATTTATTTTCTGATTCTCTCCCCCATCCCACTGGGAGAGAGGGGAGAGAGTGAAAGGCTGTACGGTGCTTAGCTGTCTTCTAGGTTATACCACATCTCCAAGAAGGATCCTGTGCAAAATGAGCCGGTACTCCATTACACGTGCAGGAAAGTGTTTCCTCATGTTTAGATGGAGCTTGTGAGGTTCCTCACTTCTTGCAGATCAAAGTGATTTCCCCAATTCTAGACTCATCTGAGTGAGATACAGTATCCATTGCCTTCAGATTGAAAAAATACATTGCAATCTCATTGTAAAAATAAAAGTAAAACGTGGTGCTGAGGCAGCTGTGAAAGCCATAAAAACAAAAATGCAACGTTTAGACAAGTGGTCTTCTTAACCCAGTGTCTTATTTCCAGCACTGCCCAGCAGCAGAGAATTGGGGAAAATTATAGGTAAAAGACAGTCATGTAATGATGCTTCCCCAGGATAACCTTTTACACCACTAGCAGTTTTTGGTTTAGTGTTTCTGTCAAAAATTCATTGCTGCCTTGAGTCCTGGAAAGTAATCTGTAGCTTTTCATGACACCAAACTACACCAAAATTATTCCACTCATATCTGTTTCTTACCTCTGCCTTAGTTCATTAGACAACAAGGGTATTCAAATCAAATCTGAGTAGATTATCTTAATAGATGTAACAACATCAGTCAGAGAATATAAAAAATTCCCATTCCATAAGCATCCTCCCAGTTTCTGGTCTGTTTTAGAAAATGAGAGCCATTTCGTGCAGAGTTTTCCCACTGATGACAACATGGCTCCTCACTTGTTCTAGAAGACTTAACTTCCTTAAGGACTTTTCACTATGTTTTGCAGGATTGTGAGTAATACTTACTTTTTGTTGTGTTTTGAATATCCCTTAAGCTGTTGTAATTCCTGTACTGAAGAGAGTCAAGGATGCACTGTGCTCATATTTTAAACCTTTGATGTACTTATAATGTATTGTGGGAAGAACTAATCTTATTCAGCACACGTATCCTTCAAATGTTTTGTAATAAAAGAATTTTGTCATTCATGTACCTACTTTATCAAACTTTGTGTAAGTGGATTTTTATTTTTTTGTTATTATCTGCAATGTAATAGGGTGCATTAGTGGAGTCTGCAAAACTATCCTGTTATACAGTAAAACTGGGCAATCCAGTGACTGTTAAAGAATGACACCAATGAATATAAACCCATATCCCTTGTGTTTTCTGGCTTTTTTTGTTTGTTTTTTTTTTTTTTTTTA
>PPHD01017080.1:0-15235 GCA_002909625.1 Bambusicola thoracicus
CAAACAGGACCCCTCTTGCAAAAACAGAATGTATGTCCCAGCAAGCCGAGTTAACAAAATCCCTTCATTCTGAGCACAGAGCTGTCAAATGGGTAAATACAAAGGCGAGACAGACCTTAAGGTCTGAAGTACATCTCCCAGAGTCAGTGTCCAAGAGCATGAGCAGCTGGTTAATCTGCTTTTAGAAGATAGAAAAACATTTGAGGATGACATGGCCAGGGGAAGGGGGTGGGGGGGGGAGGGGATGGGAGTGAAGATCAACATGCAGTAAAAGCCAGAGAAGCGTGCAGCAGCCACAGGACTCAGTGCCAATACCAAAACACACACAGGATGAACCCAGAGTGGCTGCTCCCTTCACAGCTTTTGGTATCCACCCAGGGCCATGCTCCCACTTCTCAGGTGTTTGGCACACTGGGGGTTCCCTTCTCACACATTCTGGGCAACTGGGACCCCAGCAGTATGATTAAAAGTAATAGCCATCTGTTATGAATCAAGAGAAGCCCATAAGGATGGGTTGGCTCCTCATTCAACCTATTAGACGCTGTGGGCAGCACATGGACCAAGAACATTTCGAACTTAATTTCTATAATGGAGAAAACATCCACTGTTCAACAAACACTGGCATTCAGCCTCCTGGTTGGATACTCTCAGATGGCATCAGAGATCTCACTGTACTTCTATTGTTCTAGCAGCCCCTGGATATCTGCCACAGCCCTACACTTGGCTTGCACCACAGTTCCATGACAGCTATCCTCCATCTTCACCCTGCCCCATGAAAGCAAAGAACACATTTGCAAAGCTCCTTCTGACCAAAGCAGCCAGCTCCAACTGCATCTTACCTAACTGGGCTGTCTCAGCTGCTCCCATTTAACAAGTCATGCACTGTATGATACAACAACAGGGCCGTCAGAGGAACTTTTTACCTGTTCTTGCTCTGCAAAGCCTAGGCTTGAAACACACACAATTCAGATGATACCATTTGCTGCTGTGATACCAATTGCCAAGCTGGGGCGGCTTTCTGAATGGCTGTGAAGGCATTTGGCAGCACACAGGAAGAACTAAAGGCACTTCACAGGACCACACTGCAGACCCCAAAGCCAACACCATGTGCAAGCAGCAGCCCTGGGCACTGCCAGGAGAGAAAGTCTGGGGTTTCTGGGGAAGTCCATGTAGAAATGAAATGCATTCTTCTATTTAAAATCTGTATTTGTTTTTGGAGTATGCACCAAGCTGTGTAATGCAGCAGAAAGACAATACAGCTATTTAATCTGCATGGATTAATGTCGTCTGGAGCTCCAATCCTGGATTTTCTTGGCTAGATCTCTGGATGGAGATTTCTTTTATTAGCTGATGAGCAACACAAAAAGAAGGCCTGAAAGCCTCCTACTTGGGAAAATTAAGTAAATTTAAAATCAGGCATTTGATTACCTATCTTCTTTTTCTCCTTACTGAAGGAAAGTAGTTATTTATACTCTCAAGCTGGTAAGCAACAAATCCCTTCTTATTAAAGTAAGTTAAACCATTAATGGCATTACAGTTGGTTTAGTTGTGTTTTTATGTTACTGCCACCTGTCTGCATTCCAGATTGCACTAAAGCAAAAGGAAAGCCATTTTCTGTCCTAAATTCACGCTAAGACAATCACTGTGAATGCATTATGCTTAAAAGAAACAAGTCAATGAGTTCAGATCTCAGTATTAAGTCAGAAGCATTTTTTTTCTTGCCACAGGTATATTTAAAATAGGACAACACCGAAACAGATGCGATCTTACAATATCACACCCAGACCACAGAAAACATCATTACACTAACCCTATCTACTTACTGCTTAACACCAAGGCACCACCACACTTAAGGAAAATTAACTACTCTGTAGATGGAGGTAAGATCCCAGCTGTTATAAAACACAAGGTAATCCTCATGTCACTGGCAATGTGGAGCTAAGTAATGAAAGAAATGAGCGACCTGCACAGAAGTCTGGTGCTCCGCTGTGCTCTGCCGGGGCCGGCTCCTCAGGGATGGACTTCATGTTCCGCAGAGGGGGCCCTGGGGGGCCGTGGCCAGGACCCAGAGGGCTCTGCATGGGAGGCAGCCGGTGCCTTATCTTCTTTTTATTTATGTGAAGGTTACAGTGGCAGCAGACAGCGATGCATAGACACTAAATTAATTAAGCTGTTTTTAAGCCACGGCATTAAGGTGATGTCATAAGAACCTGCTTAGGACGGCAAGGTCACTGGAGAGGGATAGCGCATATCCAGTAATAAAACAATCTGTGGTTTGAAGGGCTTGTGTGGGATCTGCCAAACCGTCCATACCACAGAATGGACACCACCTGGAGGAGTACTTTTTCTATCCATTGAACTATCCAGCAATATGCCCAGTTTAAACAGGAGGAGATCTGCTAAATCTGATTCAGCTGCGAGGAGCATGTCACTTATGCTCAGAAACATATAAATAGATACCTAAGGACTAGATACAGAATTGTAGAATTGTGAAGGTTGAAAAAGATCACTAAGATGATCTAGTCCAACCCCAACCCATCTCCACCATGACCACTGACCATGACCCTCAGTGCCACATCTCCATAGTTCTTGAACACCACCCCAAGCAGCCTGTGCCAATACCTCACCATTCTTTCTAAGAATAGCTTTTTCCTTATATCTAACCTGAACTTCCCCTGGTGCAACTTAAGGCCATTACCTCTCCATCCTATCACTGTTACGTGGGAGAATAGGCTGACCTCCATCTCCCTACAACCTCCTTTCAGGATAACATCTTCCCTGAGACTCCTCCTCTCCAGACTAAACAATTCCAGTTTTGTTATATCTTTGGGAACACAAAGAACTGGGATAATATCTTGTTGCAACATAGTACAGTTAGTTTAGTTTAGTCCAGACTGAGCTTGTGCTTGCATAGAAGCAGGTTCAGATAGAAACTTGTTGGAGGAAAATCTGTTCAGCTTTCACTTGGGATTGACTTGGGGTGTTGTGTTGTCATTTTGCATTGATAGTGTGATCGTGTTATACAACTCAGCATGGGATTTCTTCTGTTTCCTAAGTTACTGGTTTTGCAGAAATCAATAACAGCAACAATTGGTTTTTATATTCTCCATAGCTGTACAAAATATCTACTCCAAGGAGGATCTAGCAGAAGAAATAAAGCATATGGTGATGCCATGCAAACTCTTAATAATACTATTGCCTCATTGTGAAATATTTCTACTAGGAAATGTTGTGCATTTGAACTGCAGCCACAGTCTTTTCATAAAGAAGCCTTTTCTGCAGCTCGTACAGAGTAAGGACAAGCTGTGTCTTCAGCATTAATGGAATCAGCTTCAGTGAGTAATGCTTTGTGTATCTGAAGGCTGTGATCTCGTAAATGTGGTAAAAGGATGGCAGCATTGGTTTTTCTAAGCAGGCAGTTCCACATGAGGTGAAGTGAGTCATAGCATTTGAGCTGGATGGGAAGCACTCAGAAAGGGGCTTTTGTTCTCTGTCTCCAGCCTCTAACAGCCTGTGAGATCGTCCCGGCCATCCACTGGCATCAGCATCAGTGAAGCTGTGTGCGAGCAACGCCTAGGAGTATAAGCTAAGGTCACACAAGGATACTTGAATCAGCTTAGAATGACCACAGTGGAGCCCAACCACCGTCTCCCATAAGGAAATGCTCCAGGCAGTTGGAGACATAGATGGGGATCAATTTGTCACTGGGAGCTTTGCAGCAACAGCAATTTATCCCCGTCTGCAGTACCCGCACAAACAACTGAGGAGAAACAATTCTATTCCCTGCATGGCAGCCTATTCCCCTTTCTGCTCCTGGTAGCCTTTACTTGTAATTGCGGCAAGAATAATACCCCGAGGGCTTTATGCTGATCTGCTGGATTTGAGCATCACTTCTCAATTTACAACCTTGGCATCCCCACCGCAAGATGAGCACGCGCTGCTGGGATCCCATAAAAGCTTACGGAACAAGCTTAGGCCTGCGTATATTTTACCACCAATTTCACACAAGGAATTTAATGCAAGATCTGCTTGGTAATCATGCAAAACTGGAAGGCAACTGGAAGGGCTCAGCTCCACGTTTTGTGCCACAGGGCAGATTTGGTGCGATCCGTGCGTGATGGAGCGGCGCTATGGGCCGTGAGCTGCACCAGGCCTGGCCTGGGACAGCATGTGCTGGAGAGTGGCTGTGCTCAGAAGTGTTACGTCTCGCAGCATCTCAGCACTGCAGAGTGCCTGGAGCTGCGCTTCAGTGGTGCATAAAAGCACTTTTCATTCAAGGTGAATAGTCATCAAAGCTATAGAGAAAAGTGTTAAGCACTGTTACTGGAGCCATCTTTGCTTTTCTTATGTAACTGTTAATGCAGTGCTGTCTCAACTCATGTAAGGTCTACAGCCCATTACTTCCAAACATTGAATGTAATGATAAAAACAAATATTGTGTTACCTATTGGTTTCCATCATTGGACTGAATTATTTGATTAAGTTGTGATCCCTAAGGCTGAAAGCAAAGGATTTTGCTCAGAGCAACTGGAGTATCAGAAGATGAAATCCTTGTTCCTATGGAGAAGCTAGAGCGAGGCACAGGAACAGGGGAACAGCAGCACTACAGAGGGTGAGCACTCCCATTCTCCCCACTCTCACCCTCTGAGGACTTACGTTGGGAGAATGAACTACCACACATATATATATATATATACACACGTTTATGTATACATACGTGTATATAAGTATATATATACACACACACACATATATAGATAGATAGATATAGATACATATCTATATGTAGGAACCGTTACCCAATCAAGACAAGGGTACTTGGAGCAACCCCAGCATAGCCCCTTTTGGATATTTCAGGGGATTACATGTAATGCTTCACATGTGTTTCTTGGGGTAAAAGCCAAATGAAAGAAGAAGCAGCCAGTTATGCTCACAGTGATTCGTTTGCTGGTGTGGAGTGCCCATAAGGGCCTCTATCTAAACAGTCTGTTCTCTGGCTCAGTATCATCCATACCAGCTTGTGTACGTCTCTCCAGCCTTACTCAGTCTGTTCTCCTATGGGTTATATATTCTTTAGCTAAACGTATTAGGGCACTCTATCTCCCTTCATAGCAGCAAGACTCAAGCATAACTACTTCCTGCTCCAGAAATTTCATGAGTAAATCACTGTCTATTAATGCTCTTGGAGTATACAGCATTTTAAAAACAAAAACATGACAAAACAAAAAATAAGGTATTGTCTCTTTCTCAAACTGGATTTGTTACCACAGAAACGAGAGTGTGTCAAACTTCACTGACATCTTTGTATTGCAGACATCTTTGCATTTCTCTAATTTATGCAAGTAATAAATAATTGTACCTTGGGAAGCCATCCGGTAAATCTAATTCAATGAAAGAAGCCCTCATATGATTTAACTCCCCATCCCAAAAACATGCATACTCAATATGCTGCCCAGGACTTTAATCACAGTACTGTAAACTGCCATGATGTAATGTGATGGAAAGCACAGCAATGACAGCGGAGCAGGAAGCTCCCAGGTTGCAACAAGGGAAGGCTTGCTCACAAGCAACAGCCATGGGCACAGAAACAAAAGAAAGAAACTGCTTACCTTCAGAAGACCTCAGATGGACAGAGATCTCCAGCAAAACACCTTTGCCTCCTCCGTCAACCCTTAAATGAGGTCTTGGAAGGGGTGGAGCCAGGATCCACCCACTTCGGGTCACTCAGGTACATTGCATGCACCTGGGCTCCCCTGGGCTGGCCCTGCCTTCTCACCAGGTGCTCAATCACTGGTTCAAGCCGTGACTTAGCATTTCCACTACAGGTGGATTGGTTGAAAATGAAACTGGGGCTTCTAGTAGTGTCACTGTCCATCTATGAACATATAACTCAGCTTGTTGAGAGGCATTTTGACCCTGAAGTGGGCAGTTTGGGTGGCTGCAGCAGTACTGTATCAAGAGAACAGACAGCAGCCTTCACCTCCCTTGCCTGTACAAAAGTAAAAGCTAAGGCTATGGAGCAGGGATAGACCTGTGAGACCAGGACTAGTGACACTTTCCATCGCTCCTAATAGGATCTCATGTTAGATGTGTTTCCCCTTTAGAAGGAGGACTCAGTGGTAACTAATAGAATAAAAATGTTTTTAATTTTTGTGGCTAAGGGTCATTTTGGAATGTCTTTAGGGTTTGCTAGAATAACTGAAGAATGATAATGAGGTCCTTTGGGTACAGATTGCATGCCTGGTCTCCTCGGTTCAGACAAGCCACGTAGACAGATTCTTTGCCTTTTTTTTTGTTTCTTTGGAGCAAGAGAGTATTTTACTGATAGATTCATAAATATTATTTGGCAGCCTCCCTTCTTTCCTCTGCAGACACAGTCTGTGTTATGAAATGCCCTTGCCTCTGACAAGGCTTGTGATTTCTGTAGCAGATCTGCACACAGTACTGAGCACGCTTATTGGAGCAAAACAGGAGATGCCAGCCTATTTGTTTTCTCATTTGTAAAAGTTTCCTCAAACACTTCCCTTTCCAGCAGAACATTCACAAACCGTACTGTACATGCTCAGACTACACACAACTCATTAACAAGGCAACATCAGGGAACTTCTGATGTATCCACATTTTCCCTAAAGAGTTGGACGTACACATTTCCAAGCTAGCAGTGAAATGCTGCTGGCTTCCAGCAGCCAAAAATCACAGCAAGGCTATGTGCTGCAGCTCCCTCTGAATGAGTAAGCAGCTGAAAATATCTCTTGCATTTTCTTTGGCAGCCAGGGTTACAGAGAGTATTTATCCCCCTTTCTATATTTTCTGTGACCAAATAGTGCAAGATCGCAGCTAGCATAACTGGAACACAGACCTTAGTTTTTAAGTTGTTGCTGGCTCCATCTCAGATGGAACAGCTTTGAGACATCAGTGAGTCCACCCACTAGATACTCTGCTCTCTTCTTCACAGCACTGGATTCTACATCAAGTGTTTCTCTTTTTATGTAATCTGACCCTATCTCTGTCCTGCTCTTAATGCTCCTTACTATCAGTCAAGGCATTAATCTCCAGCCTGTGTCCTAAATACATTCCTGGAGAAGCAGTGGAAGTAGGTATCAATCCTGTTTTCCAGTTCAATCCCTACATGCCACAAAGATTACATTTGTGCCAGACACAACAAGACACACATTAGCTGAAGCATGTTTGGATCAAAGAATTTAGAAAAAAAGTAATAGATGAGGACTTGAGGTTTTAGGAATGAGAACACAGTAAATCCAAGCTAAGCTCACTGAAATCCAGGAAAAAATTTGAACGTGTAATGAGGCAGACTCATGGTGAATGTTTTCAGACAGGGTAGCAAACTAGCTCAGTGCATCGAGCAAGTGGTGATTTCCGCTCCTGGCAGTGACACATAGCACTGCTCAGGGCTTGCAGGGTGGACACTTGGGGTCTGCAAGGAGCACTCTGGGATTGATTCCCATATGCCAGGGCAGCAGGCTGCCCGCTAGAGTGCAGTGGGGTGAAAGGACATAAGCTAGGAGAAGAAACAGAAACTCATCTGGGGTCAGCAACTCAAATAGGAAAGAACAAAACTAGAAACGTACATGCATTGTACCATTGAACCTAGACTGTTAAATGCTGCTGAATGGGCTCCTAGTAGACAGGTAACTTAATTTCTCAGGTCCCTGAGATGAACTCTCTCAGGCCTGATTTCTGAACCTTGTGTGACAATTTTAATGTTTACAGTAAATGAAAATTGTTTGATTCCTGGCAGTTTTTGCAGTAGTTCTTCACTAAGATGATAATGACTGCGTGCATTATTACACAGTTGTTAAGCCAGTAAGCAAACTTCATAGGCACCATTATTTTCTCCCCTTCCAGAACGAATGAGTAAATAAATAAATAAATACATAGCAGCCCTAGAACAGCAAACTGTTTTTTTCCAGCTATCAAACACAGAGAGCACACAGGGCAGAAGCACTGATGTCAACAATGCAAGCACACTGAGAAGGGTTGGAGCCTGGCAGAGGACTAAGCCTCCCCCCTGCATGGACACACAGCACTGCTGGGGGAAAGGGAAGATGCTGAGGGGCCGGCACTGATTTCTGCACTGCTTCCTAAATGCTGCTCTACTCTGTCTGCTCACAGGGCCCAGCACAGAGCCCTGTCCAGCAGTAGTGTGACTATCTCCTATCTTTTAGACCAAGCAATGCAGGACACAGTTTCTGCAGCACAGCAGTGGCAGCTGCTAGTTGTACTACCCTCCCAATTCTTTTTAACAGAAAGAAGGAGACAGGTGACCAAATCATATGTGCACGTGGCAGTAGGACGCCAAAAAGTAGCCCTTAGCCACCGTGTCCCCTTATAACCTGAAAGTTCAGATCTCTACTGCAAGAGGATTTGGGTCCTCTCAGGCTGTGGTAGGATAAACACAACCACAATCTCCATTCCACCAGCACCCAGGCATCTGTGGGTACACATGAATAGAAAGTTGGACATGTGGGTCTTGAACTGACCAATGCATAGGAAACCCAGTGATTATGAGGTTTGAGATTCAGATACCCAAACCTCTGCTCCCTCTGGGGATCACAAGAGCCCTTTGGGGTTTAGCAGCCCTTGTTTCACTTACAAACAAGGACCTCAGGCTAAATTCCAGCCAAGCAGTGAGGTCCAGGCTGTGGTCGGGGCTAGCTGGGCCAGACTGTTGCTGAATGGAACAATCTGAAAAATAGGCCTTTCCCTTTCACTATGCATATTTTATATCAAAGCAAGGTCTCAAAAAAAATAAAGATAATAATAAAAGAAAGAATTGGATTCATTAGCTATTAATACTATTCACTCTTAGTATTTCTACAATAGCATTTGCATGCATGAATCATCAGATACCAATGAAAACGTATCCTTCCTTCCCATACCTTACAAGTTAATTGACATGCAGCGTGGCTTGTCAAGGGATGGCAAACAAAAGAGCTGGGAGGAAGAGGATTTACTCAGAATAAGCCGATAGCTACAAATGATTCTGAATCATATTGGAATTAAGTGCCTTAGTGCCATTAATGCCACTGGCACTGCTGCTAGTCCTGACACTGGTGAGGCGCTTACTCTAAGAGTCTCTTGATTTCTCAGTGGTTAATTTTCTATATCTTTTCTTTTTCTTATTTGTTCTTCAGAACCCATCAGATGAAAAAGCTGATGTCTGAAAGGATCTAATTGCGGCTATGGTTAGGTTACGACAGGTGGGAGGTGGAGGAACCAAAGAGGAACAGGACAGAAAATATATCTTGTAATGAGACTGATCCACTAAGATTTGCTTAATTATAATAAATATGAGATTGCATAGAAGCTCCTAATGAGCTTATATAAAGCGTTTCAAAGGGGCACTGTCAGGCTGAACGTTGTGTTTAAATATATAAATTTCCTTAATAATTCTAGATTAGAGCAGAATGAAACCTGGATACCCAATTAAATCCTCACCCTTTGTATTAGGGTCTGATCTGTATTTCACACAGCAGTCACCAAAACCAGGCAGGATTTTATTCCGCTCCTTCTTGGCTGCAGCACGCTGACATCCTAGGAGGGAGGATGGGGCATGGATGCCCTGTGAAAGCTGGAAATGCAGCTATAACAACACAGCAGGGACACATTGCACCCTTGTCAGCTTTGTCCAAGCTTTGGGATCCTGGGATTGTATCTCTGGGGCTTGTGTGAAGGGTATCTGAATGCATCTCTGGTGCTTGCATAAAGGTACCTCAGCAGACTGTCAGGGATGCGGCTCCACCAGAACCAGTTCAGGGGCCTCAGAGTGCCCTGGGTTGCACTGTATACCTTCATCCACAGCTTCATTTTCTTGTTTTAGCACATGACTTAAACGTTTCCATGTTTAGATTACAGGCCTTTCAAAGCTAAGTTTAAATCCGGAGCAGCGGTTATGCTGAGTTTAACTGAAACTGCAGGAAAGAGCTTATGGAAAATTCTCCACAAAGAAGTTTTGTAAATAGTGGTTTGATACTATGGTGATCGGTCCTTAGAAGCACCAACTCCATTTTTCTCTCTACTCAATTCCTTGGTTTTCTTCCAACGCACAGATTTTAGTCTTGGCCTGAACAGCAGTGCCAATTGTGCATGTTTATGCATTAACAACTGCCAATCAAGACATACTCACAGAGCAGCGATGCTGGATCTAATTCCCATTTGAGCCTCTGCTAGGAAATGTGAGAGGGGGCAGAATGCCTTTGCCTCTGGGAGCGCTGCGGTTTCAGTAAATCACAAAGCATGATCCAGATCAGAGAAGGGTGAGAGTGCAATGGGGAGAGAAGCGAGAAATCTGTTCATATACTGACTGGCTCAGATATATTGCCATGCAGAAGTACCGTAAGGATACGCTGGAGGTCCTGTCCTCTGCTGTTCATGTCATTTCTCTCAGCGCACCCCTCGGTGCACCCTGCAGCTCACCTTCCCAGCAAGCTGAGCCCCAGAGAGGCCCCACTGCTGCCTGCTGTAAGAGGAGCTGTAGCAGGGCTGTGTGTGACAGGGCATCTGATCCCAAAAGCCACTGGGCTTCAAGCCACGGTCACCACTGGTCTCTTCTGGTAGGCGCAGCCTTACTCTAGTATTTGAAGCACCTGAGTGTATCCACTGCCACTTACAAAAAGACAAAGCAGTAAATTTAGTGGGTTGCTGCACTTGCTGTCCTGTGCTATCTAGCAAACTCTCCTATCCAGGCTGGAAAGGTCTTCAGCTTCTTTTACAATGAAGAAGCAGAGAAAATAAATTCTTCAGAATAACCCGCAGTCACTCCAACAGCAACAAGAAGCACTTAGAGGGATTACTGTCTCCACATATCATTATCGGGGGGAGGACAAACGCAATGCTCTAGAAGCTTTGGAAACATCTCAGACTACTTAGGGAATTTACCACACAAACCAAAATGTTTGAAAATTGACTTTTTCCTTAGCCATGCATTTCCCAAACGAGTACGGACAATAATCCATCTCTGAAGCAACTCGAGTGAATGCAGGGAAGAACAGAGGCCATTGTTTTGTTCCCCTCCCCTTCCCAGAGTGATGCAATATCTCTTAAAACCAGCAGGGGGGAAAAATAACATACAGTGTAGTAAGGACAAAAGTTTGTTCTGATTTCCTCAGTTTCCAAGCCTGCTGGAAATCTGTGTTTGCTGTATACTGCATTCTCACGGCCCAGCAGATTGAGTGATGGACTGTTTTTCCTGCTTACCTCTCTTTCCAATCTCTTCTGTAAGCAGTGCAGCTGTACTTCTGAATCCGTGTTTAAATGGGGTGGAAATAAGTCTTAATGAGATTGTCCTGCCCTATTACCTTAAGTAGCATGCCTCAAATGAACCCTGCTAAAGGCTGTAATTCCCTTCAGAGACATGAGTAAGTGGCTCATATTTCACTGCTGTGGTTTGGGTCATCACCAGATATTTGGTAGAATTCTGTCTTTATTGCATAAGAATGACAGAAGCCAGTTTTTATTAAAGATGTGAAAATAGAAGATATTTTCCTCAAAAAAAGCACTAAAAGAAATTTCTCCTGATCTCTTTCTCAAGCAGAGAATGACCTTTGCATATCTACTTCATGATCATGCAGTCACAAAAACTTTACTCCCATAAATTCTAATGACTGATGTTCCTACCCCATATCTGCATAAAAACAAAGGCGCTTTCCAAGACCTGCTGCTCGCTGGGTGCAAGGAAGGGCAGCAGCAGATGTTCAGGGATGGAAGGACCACAAAACCCCATTCTGAGGGTCCCTAATGAGCAACGCACCACAGCAGGGACACAATGTATTTAGGACCTCTAGAGAACTGCAAATGCAGATGAAGGGAGAAAATTTTGGGGCACTATTATTTGGCCAAGGTAATATATTAAGAACAAAAGATGGCTGTAACTCTTTGGAAACCAACAGCAGTGTCCTTACAGGCACAGGGTAAGCCCCTGGTAGCATCTGCCAAAAAGTACTATCCAGGTAGCCCTCAGTGTCCATAATTCCTAGGCACTGTTTCATTGCGTCATACGTTTTGGGAGGTAAAAATACAAAGGATTTCTGGAAAAGCGTAATATCATCACTGAATTTTTGTTGTATTTCCACCAAGAGCATGTAAAGTTCCAGGAAGTACCAAGAAGAAATCAGTTTTCCTACCCCCAGTCCTCTCAGCTCTGCAGTAAATGGGATTTGTAGATTTGTGCCCACTGCAGTCAATGGGTAACCCACAAAATGAAGGTCTGTGGAAAAAATCTCTCCTCCCCATCTAAGCTTAACATAACATACAGAGAAGGCAGACAAGCATCACCAGTATCCAGAGAATTTAGAGAAGGAAATTGTCTAGGAAATATCTCAGTTCTGCTAAATGGCTTTTGGAAAATGATGGAAGCATAAGAAAGAATTAGCAGCTGGCCTCCAGCTCCAAGCAGAGGGCTGTCCCTTGTGGCCAACCCAGCTCAAAGAAGAATTATCCATCCTGACAACTTTTCATGCTATTTTGATACCTGGCTAACGTACAGAAATTCATGGACATGGAAATCTCAGTGGTCTCACGTTAACCGTGGAGACAAGAGATCTAGGGTTCAGCTGGAGTAAGGAGCAACTGCTTGAAGAGGAACAAGACCAAATTTGTGGAGGTGTACCAGACCTGTGTTGGCCCCCAGACTGTTGCAAAGCTCTGCTGTGATCAGCAGCAAGAGAATCTGCTTTCCATTTGCTGGCTCCTTGCTTCAAACCACCCCAAATGCCAGTCAGGTTCATTCCGAAGAAAGTACACACTCTGAATCACAAAAAAACCCCATGTGCCTGGATGGGTTGGGCTGCTCTGGGGTGGACCTTCAGACCAACTCATTTCTTCTGTTGCTTCCAGTTCTCCTCTGTCCCTGCATAAGGCTTAATTCCACAGGTCAGATCATCAATTGAGCAATTGCCTCAGAACAAGGAAATCTTTAAAGATTTGGCACTTACCTAGAGCAGCCCTGCTGCTGAACTTCATTAGGGAAAGGAATCAAACACTAATCATGCACTCGACATTGAGGCACATTTCCGAGTGAGAAAGTAAAACTAACAAACGAAACCTGGCTATTTCTGAGCCTGCATCTATCCCCTGGACACAATGAAATGTTTAGCTTCAAGGGACCTGAGCAATGAGGCTCTCATAGGGGGGGGACTCTTCACGCCTTAACCAAGAAGTATCATCAGTCACATTCCAGTGGCAGCATCTTTACTGGGTGTATGGGAGAAACCATCAAAGCGGGCAGGAAGTACTAAAGTAGAGAAAAAGGACTGTTCAGTTACTTTACGTGCAAGGAGACTCCCCAGAAGTTTAAACAAACCAAGTAATTGTAAGAGAGGAGTCTGCTGAGAAAACTACCGCTCTTCTTGGGAAAAACTGAGAGCAGATTGAATGTCTTCCCTGGAGTTTTCCAATTTTTTTCACTAAATGACTCAAAACAAAAACACGTAAAAATGTGGTTGGTGTCTAAAAAGGCAGTTTTTGTTAGAGAAATGTTATTCTCTGGCCTACGCATGCAAGTAACTGTGTGCCTCAGACTGCCATATCTGTTCCACACACAGCATATTCTCTGATTTTTCCCATGTGATGCTTCTCCCTATGACTTAGATGTTTAAAAATCAGAACAAAATATCTATCAAACAAACACTCCAGTGACAGAAGACACCCCACTTGTTGCTGATGGGTAAGAATGGATGGTGCGTAGACATCCTGCTGAACCCCCAGAAGCTCATGACCCAAGAAACCTGACTTCAGAAAAAAAAAAGATTATAATAAAACTTAAGGCTCAAAATAAACATCAAAGAGTTGGCAGCACTACAATGAATCAAACATTTTAGGTGAAACTTCCCAGTGAAATTGCTTCATCAATGTGCTGTCTGTTTTCAAACAGCTATGCCTAAATATACCACTTGGAATTTATGATAGATGCAGGAAATAATCGTTTCCTTCTCAAAACCCTTTCCAGATGGGACCCATATGCCTGCAGCACAAACACATTGCAATCTCATGCCTACGTCAGATGTGTGTGAAAGGGGCAGCTGACTCTTGTAGCAAGAGGACTGACTGGGAAGCCTCAGTTACAGGGAACAGGAGCTGCAGAAAATGACAGGGTTGCTCCCAGGGACAAGCTGCTTGTGCCAGAGCCTCTGGTGCATGAGGCAGTCAGTACAGTTGGTAAAGCACCACGTTACTACTATAACAAACTGAGAAAGTACATTTATTGCTACAGATCTAGCTATGAGGTGATAGAGGTCTTTATATTTTATGACTAATGTGTTCCCAGAAAGCTGTTTATTGTAAGATCACAGCTTCACCTGTTGGTGATCTTGAAGGATGCAGTTCCAGGATGATCACGGACAATTTCAAGCTAGATCAGATTGAAAAAAATTGCCAAGAACTGGATTGCATCTGCCTCTCACCACAGAGCTCCTCTGGAAGGGAGAAGCATTGCCCCACAAAGCAGCTGCAGAAGCCAAGCTTTTCTCAAGTGGTCACAGCAGAGCATTCCTCAGCTCCTGATGTTGGACCACAGTCCACGGACATGATCTACAGACATGCCCTGCTCTCACAGCTGCAAATGAGGACTGAATATATGAAGTATCGTGCTGTGCCTCAGCATCTTGAGTTATGGACACACATCAGAGAGAACTGGTTTTGGTTTAATCTTGCTAAGTCTCAGTACCTCATATGTAAACTCTGAATAATACCACACACATGGCAGTGACTTATGCTAAGTCATATTTGGGAATGTTTCAGTGGGAGAAGTATGAAACATCAAGCGAGTTTGAATGAGGTACAAATACATAGCAGCCATGCTGGGACAAAGCGCGAGTAATACAGAGCACTTCGCACACAGCACAGGAGCCCAGGAGTCCTGCAGGGAAATGAACCTGGGCTCCACCAGCTTGCCTGGCAAGCACCAGGAGCCCATTCCTCTCTCCCAGCATTTCTTTCCCATTTCACAAAAGCAAGAAATCATCTGAGGGAACCTCATCATTTTGTTTGGAGCCTGAATTGCAAAAGGAGGGAAATGGGCCCCACCCTCTATATTATTGCCCACGAAACAGCAGCGAGAGAGGTACCCAGACAGCAAGAAGTGCTAAAGGCAACTATGACTCCTAAATACCAATGGCTTCGCACAGACCATGCTGGAAATGCTGCAGATACTGGGGGGCATGGTGGGGAGACAGAGAAAAACATGTCCCTTGGTTTTTATGTGCCTTCAGTTACTGTA
>PPHD01017082.1:4902-15233 GCA_002909625.1 Bambusicola thoracicus
TTTTTTTTTTTTTTTTTTTTTTTTTCAAGAGAACAGCAGAATAAGCAGCGTGTAGTGAAACTGAACAAAAAGAGGCGCCTGCATGTGCAAATGTTACTAAATAAAAAACAGCTACAAGCACAAAGATGCCAGTACAGATGTGTTTAAATATCCTATAAATTAACTTACTCTGTCATTAAAATAACTTTTGAGGTCATCAAACAAATAAGACCTAGAAAACCTTCTAAAAGATACAGGTGACAGCAAAAGCAACCAGTAAAGCTAAAGATGGACCCTGATAATATATTAAGCTTATACGAGTCTTTGTGATGGCACAGGCTACATTAAGTGACACCAGAAAGTAACCTTGCAGTCCTATATTTTTACATGTAAGACTGAACAGATATAGGAAGAACTGGCTTACATATAGTACATACATCAAAGTAGGAGTAAATTACAACCAAAACTTCCAGATGTGTCACCTAATAAAGCTAAGGCTTAATGATACAACATTCCTGCAGATCTGTTTATGTCCCATCTGTTCAGGTATTCGTTAAAGATAAGCCTCAGGACTGCTCAGCAGAAGTATATTTATCAGCTCAGAGTGGTTGATTACTGTTTTATCAGGTAGCCACAATGAGCCAGAATTTGTGTTTTCAGTGTACTCATGTGATGCAAAGTACTGTGGTCAATCTTAAAGCTTAATATAAAAAAGGATGATATAGCATAGGAAGAACTTGTTGGAAGTGAATTTTGCTGGTTTGGGTCCAACTAAAGGGTTGACAAGGACAAAGCCTTTCCTGCAAAACTCCCTCTAGACATTGGCTCTCAGTGTGAACTTGTACATGGGATTATTCCTCTCCAAATGCAGTATTCTGCATTTCCCTTGTTGAACTTTATGGGATTCCTATTGACCAATTCCTCCATTATGTCAGTGTTTCTCTGAATAGCGGCATACTTGTCTACTCTTTCAATTAAACTTGTCAGTTTTCAACAGTTCGCAAACCTGCTGCTGAGTGTGCACATTTTCCAATCATCCAGGTCATTAATAAAGATGTTAAACAGTATTACTGCAGTATTGACCCTAGAAGTACACCACCAATGACTTGCGTCCAGCTGGACTTTGTTTAACATATCACAACCCTCTGAATCTGGCATTCAGCCAGTTTTCAATATGCTTCACTGTCCACTTGCCCAGGCTGCGCTTCTGTCAAAGAAAATAATAAAGATAAGCCCAAGAATAACTCATTCTCTCTCAACCATCAAGCAAGTTAATTAGCAAAAGAAGACTGTCAGGTTGGTCAGGCACAATTTCACCTTCATAAATTCATGCTGACTGTTCACAATCACCCTCATGTTTTCTACATTTAGAAATTGTTTCCAGGATTATTTGCTCCATCACTTTCCCAGGATGGGCCTGTTATTTCCCAGATCCCCTTTATAGATGGGAATGACAAATTCTTTCTTCCAATCTTCAAGAAAATCCCCTGGTTGCTATGCCTTTCTAGAGATTACCAATAGCTTTGCAACGATGTTGGTCAGCAACAGATCATCTATTAGTCATGGGTACATTCTGTCATATCTGAAAGATTTGCACAAGACAGTTTGTTTATATGTTCCCTGATTCGATCATCCTCTGCTGAGTCGTGGATACAGACTTTCCTTCTGGTCTAAGGGCCTTGAAATCCTCACAGCAAATCTTACAAATCACAGACTGAGGCCAAGGAAGTGTACTTGGTCTTTCTGTGTCCTTTACTATCAGCCAACTTCCGTCATTCAGTAGCTGATCCATATTTTCTGTCATTCCTTTTACTGCTAATGAACTTCTTGCTGTGTCTCCTAACCCCCTTTTAGCTCCAACTCCAGAGGGACTTCAGCTTCTTTAATCCTGTTCCTGTATACTTACATAGTGCCTCTGTATTGTTTCTGTTTCCACTTTCTAACAGCTTAATTTGAATTCCTGTACATAGGGATGAAACATTCTTAAGCTTGAAAGAGGTGATCACTGAAAATCAGCCTGTCTTCCCAGATCCCTCTTACAGTATATCACATGGAATTCTGCCAAGCAGAGCCCTGAATAGGCCAAGGCCAAAGTTGGGTTGGGATGCTGCTTTTTCGCTTCTTCCATTCTCTAAGGATTGTGAATTTCAGATTCTCATGATCACCACAGCCAAGGCTGCTCCCAGCTTTCACACTCCCAACTGTTTCTTCCTTTCTGCAGTTACTGAGTCCAGAAGAGCATCTCCCCTTGTCGGCCTCTTAATCACCTGTGTCAATACATTGTCATGAAAAAAACTCCTGGATTGCTTGTGCCCTACTGCACTGTTCATGCAGAAGATCTCAGGATGGTTTGAGCTTCCCACAAGGACCAGGGCCTATGAATCTTAATCCTCTTCCAGTTGTTGGAAGCCCATTTTCATCTACTACCTCTTGGCCAAGAAGTCTGATAGTAGACACCCACAACATTATCACTCTGGTCATCCCTCTAATCTTAACTCCTATGATTTCAGTTGGCACAGCACCCATCTTTAGGGAGAGTTCCCTGAATCCTCTCTGCTCTATCACATAAACAGCAACTCCCCATCCTTGCCTCTCTGGCTTGTGCCAGTCACAAGGAATGTATGAGTGTGTGTTATAAGTCATTGAGTAGCATGGCATAATGTGTGAAATTAGGACTGGTTTAAGTCCACTGTTCCAGCCAATTATATTTAACGTGTTTCTTTAATAAATAAATTTAAAGTATTTTAATTAAACACGAGCATTTCATTAAACAATACCTGTAAAAATTAATTGAAAATATGGCACATACATACTTATATTTAGTGCCTTAATAAATGTTTGATATACAATAATTTAACTCCTACAAAAGATACGTTTTTCAAATTTAAAATGAGCAATAACTACAATGCTTTTAATGCAGGGATCTTTTGTTTCAGATACAGTAAGAGAAATTCACCTTAAAAAGAATTATCTAGTTTTCCATATAATTGACAGATATAACATAAACATCTTACATGGCAGACAATTCGCTAAGTCCTCTAAAACAGAGACCTCTAGTTTATCCCCAGAATGCATGACAGTTCCCTACTTGATGTCACTGAGAAGTCCATCTTCAAAGGTATGTTTGATTAAATACGCTTCTAGTGAATAATAATGCCACTGTATCATTGGGAATAATTTTAAATCAAGTGAGCAAATATCCTTTTTTATCTGATCAGGTCTACAAGGTGCTAATTCATCATCATGTATTTAACATTGATCCTTAATTATCAACCATTTGCATTAAAGCCCGAGAATTCTTTTCTGCTTCAATTAGCATTGCACTGGGAAATGTTCCTGAATCACAAAAAGTGATATCTGTAGAAAACACATGGACAAAGTGTTGTTTGACTGTATTACAAATTCATAGTGACATGGAGTCATTCACTAATAAAAGCTAACTTGCATAAAGAAGGACTAGTAATCTGACTTCAGTTATGAAAAAAAACCAAAACCTACATGTTATGACAAGCCCAATTCACCAATCTGATTCTTATTCAAGTCAAAATTGACACAAAATCTTATACTGGCCTGGAATTCCACTAGAGACCATGACAGTCAACCACACTTCCTAGTAACAAGAAAGATACTTGAAACAATGTTATATTCAAATTACGATGGCTGCTCTGAAAGTAATGCCTCTTATTTTGTTACCCCACAAAATCAGAGGGGGATGTTGGAATGGCAATAGAGGTTGAATCTTCCCATCAATATTTGGTTATACTTTTTTGCTGTGTGACAGATGGCAGCAGAGGGGCAGTGTGACGAAATGGAGTCTGACACGGAAGTGCATATGAAGTAAAGGTGAGTTACTGAACTCCTCCATGCAGCAAAATTGGCACCCATTGACATTCATCAATTTATGGAGACCAAAGAGTGGATGTGAGTACAGTGAGGTGGTCAATGACGTGTTTCAGCAGTGGCAACAGGCACATGAAAGACAAGCCAAGTTCCAGATGGTCATGCACAGCTCTCACACCACAAAATGAACAGCATGTTGATCAGCTCTTCCATGCAGATTGGTGGATTATGACCAGAAAACTGTGTATGAGCTCCATACTACTGTCAGCTTCAGTGTACTGGGGACAATAGTGGCAACACTGGAATATTGCAAATTTTGCTCCAGGTGGGTTCCACAAGTGCTCACACATGAACAGTAAGATCATATGCAAGCTCATCAGGACCTATTGAACCAACATGAGGCTGAAGGTGATAGTTTCCTGTACTTCATCTTTACCAGTGATGAAATACGGTATCACCACTACAAGCCAGAGTCAAAACAACAGTCCATGGAGTACTGACGTGAATTCACCACTAAAGAAATGTTCAAGGTACAGCCCTCATAGGGCAAAGTAATGTACACTGTATTTTGGTATAGCAAAGGGGTGATCCTTCTGGACTTCCTAGAAACTGAACAAAATATCAACTCTGACTGCTACATCACAATGCTGACCAAGCTGAGTGGTCAAACGTCCAAACTCAGGCCAGATAAGACAATCTTTCTTGCAACATGATAACACCAGGCTCCATACCAGTTTGAAGACCATGGAACACACTGCCAATCTTGAGTGGATTGTTCTACTGCATTCATAGTATAGTCCAGATTTGGTGCCTTCTGATTTCCATCTGTTCGCACCAATGAAAAGTGGACTGTGTCTGAAACATTTTCCTAGTAACTATGCCATCATAGCAGCTATGAAACAGTGGGTCACATTTGCAAGTGTACATTTTTACAAATGTAGCATTAAGGCTCTTGTTCATCACTGGTGAAAATGCACAACGTTGAAAAACAATGTTTTGTAGCTGAGAATTTGCTCTATCAGATAGCGTTATTGTGCTCTTTGTATCACTTGTTTCCATGGAAATAAATGGGAGGCATTACTTTCAGAGTGACCTACAGAGTTTATTTACGCATAACTGCTTTTTATAACATTCACCTGCTAAACAAATTAGAAGTGAGGAAGCTGGTTTATATACTCATATTTAGAACTGGCATCAGTCATAATTACATCTTCATGAGAAGTGCTGCTAATCAACAAAATATCCAGAGTGAAGATTAGCATGCAGGCTATGTCACAGCATTCTGACAGGTAGTTGAGTTACAATTATACTGTGGGAATGAAATCAGTCTTCTGCCTTAAGAGGTTTAGACACAATCTTGTCATTGATCAACAGACCAGAAAGATTTGGTTTTTACTTTCTCTGAGTTACTTAGCTTCTTCAACATGCTCAAGTTTTCAAATACTAGAAACCTTCATATTTTCAAGTTTTGACTCAAGGAACATTTGGAGTGTTATCTAGCTATTCAGATAAGATACACTATATTTCTGTGTTGTTCTGCATTAATTTGTCTTCTACTTACTATAAACAGCATTTTATTCTACAAATGATATGCAATTTGAATGTAATGTAGTGGAAGGAGTAACTCATCACAATTAAAATTGCTGTACGTACTTGAACAGTTATGTATTTATAGCTAACTTGCATACATTTTTGAGCCACAAGATGTGTTGCCATGTTTTAAAAGTCTTAACTGCTTGAATAGACAAATAAATATTTATAAATATAAGGTAACATGTAATACATTATCCAAAATGATAGAATTTCAAATTATCAAAATCTGATCAGTTTTTCTAGCTTTAGCTAGCTTTTTTTGAGGATCTTTTCCTTCCTGAAGACTTGGAAGGCAAAGTCAGGCAATTGAACACTGATGGAGCTGGTGGTAAAGTTAGTGGATATAAACTGCAGTTACTATGACCTGAAATTGCAGTCCTGACTTTTAAGAGTAATCATATTTTGCACAGAACAGCAAAGTTGTTGCTTTCTTACTGAGAGCCCTTAGGCAAGTGAAAATACAAAGTACTGTCTAACAGCTTAATTCATATCTCTTTCCAGAAATGCAATAAAATGAAGGATGAGAGGATTATGTTGACTAACAACCTTAACTAGAACCACTGCTGTCTTAAAATGAGCTGGCTCATTTCACATTCAGAAATTTGACACCACAACTCTAAATATGAATTACTAATGAGCACTTCTAAGCTCATGTAAGAATGCTAGAAGAGGATAGTTCAACAGGTTACTCATCTGAAGGCTGCAGTACTCTCCAGCTACATTTTGCTATTTAAGATAGTTAGCTTGCTGGTGAATAGCTGTAGGATTCAGTCTCCTAAACTCAATGGAGAGAGAGCTGGAGATAATCTTTCCAAAGGTGATTCAGAGCAGGAATCTTGCTGGTGTATTCTGAATGTTGGTATTTTTCTCATGAACACAAAAGGTACCTAAGCATATTACTTGGATAAGCTTAATTTAATGAGGCATGTAAAACTAAGCCAACTTGTTTGAGCTTACTAAATTCTTTGCATCTCTCATTTTCAGAAGATATTCAGAGAAAAGAACTTAGTACGTAAAACTGGCAGTTCAAAGAACTTCTGGGCCTTAAACATAACATTACATGCATACACTTGTCAGGATCACTTGGCTGACACATTTCCAGGTGAAGATGATAATGGAAATGTGATTTCAGTGAGATGGAATACAAGCAGTTTAAAAATGCTCTTTTCCTTGCCCCTCCTGCTCAATTATCGCCTCTATTCATATTTGATATATGCTAACATCAGGTTCATCAGAGGAAAAAAAAATTTGAACGTCAATTTAGTAACAAAACTTGAACTTCAAATATCTAATTCATAGAATTTAAAAAACCATTAAGAACAAGAATCTATTTAACTTAATGTTAGATGTCAAAATTAAAGGAACCAATCTTAACTAGTTATCCAGGGTTCTCTTAACAATTAATGCTAGAAAAAGATAATTGCCTCATTTTTGACATCTCTCTTAAGAAGAAAATCAACTAAGATAAAAGTAGTTTTTTTCTTTTTAATGATACTTCAGACAAGTTTCATAAACTATTTAATATACACCTAATTTTATATAAATGACACTGTAGACATACAGCTCTTAAGGCTAAATCTCACTCTGAATAACTGTTCACAATACAAACCTTTCCCAAATCAATGTTCTACTCCTGTGTAATAAGAAGCTGTGCTAAGAAACGATTAAAGACTATGTTACAGAAGCTACTGCTACTGCTTCTCCCAGATGACAAGGATGCTAACTTTTCCTCAGATCATAAGAAAAAAGCTTTCTCTCCTTCTCTCAAACATCCAATTTCCTTTCATTCTAACCCTGCTTGATATAAAATCACAATGATATCTATTTTTGCATGTCTCCAAGGAACGTGATCTTGCATAGCCACAATATCCAATCACTAAAAAGTGTAGACAACTCACATCAAAAATTCTGAAGAGTGGATGCTAACCTATTGGATAAAAGACTTCTCAACGCAGCATCAGAAAGATTTTAAATTGCACTAATTGCATGTAATAGTTGAAATGATCTCACTTAGAGAGTGTTGTCCAAAATCTCCTTGAACTCCAGCAGCTCAGGACTGTGCCCACTGCCCTGGGGAGCCTGTTGTATGCGGAAGAATGTATTCCTAACCCCCAGCTGCCCCTCACCCGACACAGGTCGATGTCATTCCCTCAGGCCCTGTCGGTGTCACAGACAGCAGAGCTCAGCGCTGCCCCTCCGCTCCCTTTGAGGAACTATACATCAACATGAGGTCTCCTCTCAGCTCCTCTGCTCTGGGCTGAGCACACCCAGGGGCCTCTGCTGCTTCTCATATGTCTTGCTTTCTAGATCCTTCACCATCTTTGGAGCACTCTTTTGGACACTCTCTAATAGTTTTATGTACTTCTGACATTGTGGCACTGAAACCTGCACACAGCACTTAAGGTGTGGCCACATAGAGCAGAGCAAAGCAGGACAATCCCTCCCATCACCCAGCTGGCAGTGCTAAGCCTGCTGCACCCCAGGGAACAGTTGGCCCCTTTGGTTTCCATGGGTAAACTGCATTAGGTATTTTTCACTTTCCTGGTTATCTTAGGGGAACAAAACCACAGTAGGCTTAAAAATAAAAATTATGAGTAACATGAGTTACTCATACGTTAGTTTCTTCCTCATATTTCTACTGAAAGATGTTCAATGCACATTATTACTATGTATTTAGTTCACTATGTAAGTACTATCCGAAGTTAAAGAGAAAAAAAAAAAAGCAAGTATAGAGTACCTCACATATTAGGCATAACGTCGTAGAGAGTATCAGATTAAATTCAGATGTTCTATCTGAATTCTAACCACATCGCACTTTAGGAGTTGGCAGTGGCACAGACCTGAGGCTCTCCTTGCAGGCTATTGGTTTTGTACACAGTGTCAGCCTACTCTGTAGCCAGAATGCTTTGCTACTCATTAGAATGGAAGTAGAATGAGAACAAGGCTCTAACCTCAGGTTTTCTCCTTTCCCCCATACCATAATGTTACTGGCTCTCTTGGGTTGATACTATTCCAATTTTTGGGATCAGACATTCTGCAGTCAAGGAATATCCCTGATAAAATTTTCTCAACAAAGAGATAGTTATAGGAAAAATCATCTGTTGTTCAGCCTGCCACAAATACTGTGACAAGGCCTAAATGAGGAAATTAAATATTTAGAAAAGAGACGTATTTCAGAACGATTAAAACTCTCTGTCAGAGACAAATAGAAAAAAAAGTTAGGCCACAATGAAATGCAACATTTAAATGCATAATTTGAAATGACTTTAAACACATGAATAACTTTTACATTTACAGTTGCGTTGTTGTTCTTCTGGATTAGACTGCATTATTAATGCAGCTGTCAGGTTGCGTTCACTCATCAAAAGCGTGACTTGGAATATACTTGTGAACTTTCTTTAACAATAAATCAAAGTGGAGCTAGCTCATACACAGAGTCCACATTCTGATTTTCACTGACATCTCCCCACTGAGTGAACAAATTAAAGAGCCTTCAGCTAAATGTCATGGGAGAGTTTGTCTAAAAATGTTCTGAAGTACTATATGTTGACATCCAGACTTTCATCAGATTGATTTTCTCCATAGGCATATATATACACATATATATTTATATGGTTCCTAATTCATATCCTGACTTTTAACACTTAAAGTCCTATTTTTGAGAGTTCGCACATTTATAGATGTTAACACAGACAGACAAGCCAACCCTGCAGACATTGTAACCGGTGGGAGTTTTGTCAACAAGTTAAATGAAGACAGGATCCCATCTGTATATTTAAGAAAGCATTAAACTGAGAAGTAAATTACTATCAAGGGTGAAAGACATTTGATTACTGATAATGCAAATTAATTCAACGACTTTTGAAGTAGAGATATTAAAATTACTACATAAATACTTATTTCACAGCCAGTAATTCAACATCCATGAAAACAGCAAAACAAAAGCAGGCATATAGGGAAACAGTCACATACATAGAAAGAAAAAGAGATTTTACGAAACAAATTCTTTAGATGACAAAATTAGCAATGTTTCAGCTGTAATACCTTACTGGCATGTAGATTGCACTGATTCACAGCCCGCAATGAGATGGTAATATGCCTTTATGTCCCACTTCCCTCAAAGACGTAACCTAATGGGAACTTTTGCTTTCTGTTGTAGATGTGTAAGTGCAAAAAACTACTGTCATCTTAGGCTAGCAATGGAAGATAGTTTATATGTACACAGGCACATTTCATAAGTTCTTCTGTGGCCTTTCAATAACTTCTGGTTGTATTTTGGCAGATAGACAAAAAGCAGGTGTGATGCAATCGAAGCTGCATTTGAGAACTCACCTTAATCTGCCCCGAGGGCGTTCAGATTGCTCTGACATAAAACTTGTGCTGCTGAGGCGTGAGGCACTGCTGGTTCGCGAAATGGCTGATACGTCGCTGACATCACTATCTGATGATTTGGCAGAGACGTTATCACAACTTCTGTACTGATCTGTTTGTATGTTATACTAGAGATTAAGAAAAGAAAGGGTGAGGAGTCTCATCAAAACACAATGTATACACTGAGACAACAAATGACCTAAGTATGACAATTCTGTCCAGCTGCATTTCAATTTAACAATATTCCATGAACTCAGAGAAACATTCATATTAAATAATCTCTTTAGGTCTAATGAGGAATTAAAAAATGGCATTTATGGAATATATCAGGTACTTGAAATATATTACAGAACTGGAATTTAAATGGGTTGCTGGATCTTCAGTACTCTGGAACTATACTGAGGAAATATTTATGCAGCGTATGCACACCTTCTCAAGCACATGCATATAACCTATTTGGTTGAAGATCTTTTTTAAACTTTTCAAGTACTAAAAAATATGCTCTGAAATACTTGCAGAGAGTTCTTTTTATGAGAATAGAACTGTAT
>PPHD01017083.1:0-15233 GCA_002909625.1 Bambusicola thoracicus
GTTCTAATGTTCAATTAGTAACAATTTATTGAAGTTGTATGGGATGGTGGAAAGCTGGCCAGTCCATCAAGCATATTGCTTCTCTTTCTGTCTGCTAGATGCGCAAACGGCTGCACTGCTGTTTTTCAAATATTCTCTGATGTGAAAATGAGTACCGCGTTCATAGCAAATGCTTAAATTTCATTTGACATCTCCCATGTCAGATACAAGGGTCAAGATATGACAGACACAGTTCCAACTTGTAGAACAATGTCCACGAGTGGTATCATCCTTCAAGAGGCATTGCACTCTTCTCTGCTAACACAAACGTAACAGAAATGTTAATATGACTTTGAGCGTGTTTAGTTAAGTAGCATAGATTGTTTCTCGGTGTTTAGCTGTCTTTGCCATGCTGGGGCTGTGCTGTGGGTGTCACTGTGCCGGGCTGGTGGGTGCTGCATGCTGGGGCAGCCATCCCACTGCCTGCCCCTGGGAACAATGCTGATGTTTGTCTTGACTTAATCTTGTTAAACAGAGAGTCTTAGTGAGCTGAAGTCAGTGAGAAATTTCCCTCTGACTTCAATGGGTTTTCAGTCAGTCAAGTCTTGGCGTTTGTGGAGCTCTGATATGAGTGTATTTGCGCTCAGAAGGTGGCAATAAGACCTGGGGTTTTGCCTTATGTCAGGTGGTGCTTGTTTGAGTGGGCTCTTAATACATCCTTGCAATTATTCTTCCTGCACATCGAGCATCCATATGAATTTGTTTCTTTTCAGTACTTAAAACTAATCTTTGTTTTCTCAGGCGTTGAGGTGGGACATTTACCTTAATCCTCTTATGTCTGTGTGCCTTGAAGTCATGATGCTTTGTATGAGTTAGGATTTCAAGAGCCTGACTTCGAGTCTTGAGGTCAGCTTCACCTTCTTTGTTAGTGGTTTTTGAAGGTATTTTTTTTGTATTTTTTCAGAACTTTCTGCTTCTTCAGCCCCAGCTTACTTTATCTTCCCTGCCCCAGTTCTCTTCCGTCTCTCTTTCTTTCATTTTTTGCTGTAATACTCATTATTCAGTAATTAAAAGTATACATCCTGTATCTTATTTGAATCTCCATCTTTTGCCATGTTGATGACTCTTTCAGTGTGCTAAGCAAGTATAAACAAATACAATCTTCTCATTCTGTAATGTCTTTATAATTGGGTCATCATCGTTTCATTGGTGTGTTGAAGTTTTTTTGTCCTTTCATATGCATGAAATATTTTGTATTTGTTTCTTTCAAGGAAAAAAGAGCGTAGTTCAGCTGAAGATAAGAAAGCAAGGGACATTGATCATTTTCCAGATCAGCTGCAACCTATAATGATTTTATTATGCTTGATTCATGCAACTTAGTAGTTATATCTCACTCAATTTTTTACCTTTTTGGCTGATAACCAGGCCTTTGGTTTTTATAGTATCAGAAAATAGTCAGCTAAGACAAATTGATTCAGACAGTTGTCACAGAAGTATTTAGCTAAAATTACTTCAAAAGTTTTACGCTGCTTGACGCTGCAGTACTGTCTTTGAAGTGTGTACCCTGAAAAATAGTTGCTATTAACAATTCTAGACAGGTGTTTCACCAAAGACATGTGAAGATGTGTAGAAGAAGAGATTAATATTTTGCAGTAAGTTTAGCCTCTGGAGGAAATATTTGTCTTTTTTGTTTGACATTCCACTTCTCACTTTATCAGAAGCTTTGTTTACATTCAAATTTTCTTCTAAACATATGAAATTAAGCAATATTTGGTTGAAAGAATTAGTACAGCATGTGCTTGGGTTTTATTTGGATAGCTGCTGTGATAAGGCAGTCTTTCACAGACTGTGGTTCTGCTTTTCCGCTGTTGCAAAGAGGAAACACTTTAAATGGGGATTAAAGCAGCTAAAAGAGCTGTGAGAAACTTGGATGCGGCTGTTGGAGTGGGTGAGATCCATCCCACCTGCACTGAATGGGGCAAGGGGCAGGAGGAGGGAGAGCCAGCCTGGGGGTCCGTGTGCCTCGCAGCAGAGCTTGGTGTCACAGCTGGCACGGGGGCTTCACCAGGCAAGGTAACAAGCACAGGAGGTATAGCAGCCTGCCCCAAAGCCTTTAGGGCTCCTGAGTGACGAGATGCAGCAGGCTTGCAGACAGATAAAGCGGTAAAGCCCAGCTGCTGGAGGGTGGTGCTGAGCTGTGAGCAGTGGGCAGCCTGAGCACGGGCTGCTGGTGAATCCGTAGGTGTGCTGGAAGAGGCGGCTGGATGCTGAGACAAGTGCAAGGGCCTCGCAGCTCCCGTGCCCAGCGCCATGCCTGCTGTTGGTTGCAGGTCCCACAAGATGGCCGCTGCTGTCAGGGTGCAGGGGGTCAGTCCCCACACACAAGGTGAGGTCAGGTGGGCTGCCCCATGTGTGTTGTGACCTGCTGGGCTGGGAAGGGCTGCAGGGATGTCCTCTGGCTCCTGCCAGCAGTGTTCGCCGTTCCCTTCCTGACAGGCTTTGTGTGCGGTGAGGAGCGCGCCCTGCGCACAGGGACGAGGTGTGGCTGATGAGTCCTAGATAAATCCACACACAAAAAGGCACTGTGTTGCTGAATGGGTTCCCAGTGTAGCTCTTTAATTTCATCTCTTGGAAATGTTTCTCCTCCTTTCATCCAACTGCCTTTATCTTAACTTCTGATCTGAGGAAAGCAGCAGCCTTTCAAATTGAACAAACCATGTTTCAAATAGGCTCTTCTGCTTGTGACAAGATGTACCTCATTTTCTCTGCAAGCCCTCAGCAAGGTCACACCTTTTTAATTTATTTTCTGTAAGAAAAATCTAGTTGCATGATAGAACAAGGCCAGATCTAGCTAGAGGTCATTTCTTGAGCTAGTCATAAAGTAGAAAAGGATTAGAACCATTTAATATCTCGGAACTTGCCAAGCATAGTTCTATTAAAATGTAGACTCCATATTTATAAAGCAACCCAAATAGCTGCTCTCAGATGTGGCTGGTTCCACTGTAAGAAACAATGACTGTGTTGGATGTGATTATATTATGTATTTTCCCTCTTTAGTAGCAGAGTGACCTTTCTTTTCATTTTTCCCCTTTTTCCCTTCTCTATAACTACTGTACATAAAATGTTAGTACAAGCAGAGGGTCTCGTGACTTGAATTTTTTATTTTTCTTTTCTCGTTTTTGGAAAATGAGAGATTTAGTGCTTTGTTGTCCTCTGATGCATCAGAAACATTGTTATGTTTATTAATGTTTATTAATACAGGATTAACATACGATTAACCGACTTTATTATTCATTCATCAACAGGGAGGTAGTGATCTCAAAGAAGTTTTGAGATGAATGTTGGAATACTTCAGCTTCCAGTCTCATCCCTAGATGTATTGCTTATGAAACTGAAAAGCAAGTATTTAGCAGCCTGGTGGTGCTTTTTTAACCAGAATGTGGTGGCCGTTCTTAGCTGGATTCCTCTCACTTACCAGAGGGTGGTTTCCCATAAGCCTGACTGTTTTCATCCATGTCTTTAAACACCTGCTCTCAACTGGCCATGTTGCTTTGTAGGTGCTGGCAGTGTTTGGGAACACAGCACGAGAGCAGAGGAGGTATTTCAGTGGCTGACGCATTAATTCTATATATGTATCAAAGCACATACCCAGCCATGTGGAAATGCTGTGCAAAGGGTGATCTGAAGCTGAGGTAGGGATGGATGTGAGGCATCCTCAAGCTCTGGCAAGACGCTGCATGCTGGTGATGAGCTTGTGCATCACTGTCTGGTGGGCAGCTCTGCCTTGCCAAACTCCTTTCATATGGGCAAAGTAATAATGCTGACTGACATCACCATATACTGTGAAGATTATTTATTAATAGCCACTAACATTTTCTGACCACTCAATAGGTGTCATTATTTTCAGTTGAACATACTTCACATTTTGATGACAGTGACTAAATTTACTCCTACACAAAGTCTGCCGGGAAAAGAACTGCAGTCCCACAGCAGTTTATCAACATTCAGTGGTGGGCTGTGGCAAATGGAGGCCTTTTCTAGTATGTTTTAAATATTAAAATAACACAAAAAATGTTAGGATATTGGAATAACACCACAAGTGCTTGTTAAAACAACAAGCCCTGAAATGTTAGAGGAATACAGAAAAAGAATTGGAACATTGCTCTTTTTCCCATTTAGAATTAAAATCATACAGGGTGTGTCTTCGTGTTTTCCTAGGAACGTTGTTCTGCATTTCACAGAGCATAATCAAGGACTTTTTTTTGTTTCTGAGGGTTGATTTGTCCATGTGTGAGAAATCAGACTTAAAATGAAGCCATGATCAGGGCTTGGACTAAGCAGTCTCGCCATCCTAAGTTTGCATATTGAGCCCTATTTGATAAATGACCACTAGTTTTCTTATCTGTCCTTGCTTCTGGCCAGCATGAAGCGTGACCACCAGCAGCAGGGCAAGGTGAGCTGATGCTGCAGGAGCATGGACTCACATCAGTGGGCTAGAGAACCTGAACAGGGAGCTTTACTTCTGAGTAAAGCAAGTTAAATCTGCACAAGAAGCTTCTGCAGGATCAGAATTGTGGTTGGGTATCTCAGAGGAAATAATTACAAGTTCCTTAATTCTGTTTCAGAGCTTCGATTAAACATGTCCTAGCACTGAAGTTGTATATAAATGCTTGTTTAAAATACTGTCTCTGGAATACCACTTTGCACTTCTGTCTGCAACAAGAGTATGCTTTGTATTTACTGTCTTCACTTTTTGGGCTTCTCGTTCTCTGCTTGTCATCCTGCAGATTTTATGTCTCTGGATGGGTTTTTTTGGTCATCTGAATGTGAAGTGGATTACATAGGCATTACTATAGAATGATGATACGTGGTCCACTTCCTTTATTAATATTTATTGCACTGAGACAAATCTATCTGTTCTCTCATAACTACCCATATTTCAGAAGAGTTTTGAAGCTAAATTCTGACTAACATTATATTGATTTAGGCTAAAATCTTGCACAAGACTTAGGCTTGTGAATACTTTTGGATGGCTTCAGTGAGACTCAAATACTTTTAATGAAGAAAGAAAAGAGAACATACGCTTCAGTTTGGTAATGATCGGTGTGCTTCTTTGACTAGCTGGTCACTGTTTGGGGAATTCAGACATGGCAGATGAAACACAGCAAATTAGGGCTCGGAGTATGAAAACAGTGTCAATGGAATATTTGAATAGCAGTGATTCGTGATCTCTCATTCGATAAATTATTGCGTGGAGCAGAAGTGACCATTCATGCTACCTGCAGAGCCATCCTTGTTAATGTAGCTTGCATTATAATGTGTTTCCAGCGTCTTGAATATATAAACTCAAGACAGAGCTACTTGAGATGTTTTACATTGTCTATAACCTTCATGATTTGTCCTTTTTTTTAATACATGAAAACCACTTTAATGAAAAGCAGTTCTAGAATACAAAACAAAAGGATTACAATTGTGATTTAATTTGAACATATAAACTGTTTTCTAGTCTACTACGCAGCTTGTAAAACGATCACGGAGTTCTGTTGGTTAATAAAACCTGTGAGATATGAAAGAAACAACAGTTGCACAGAGTAGCATCGGTATTAAGGGTTCCTAGTGACCTATTTGAAGAGAAATATTCTACGTGGAAACATTTACTATTTTAAATTCTTTTTACTAGCAAACTTTTGTTCTTCAAAACAGATGCGAATTGTTTTTGCTTTCTCCTCTCCTCCCTTCCCCCCCAAAACTGAAGTGAAAAATCCTGTGACAAATCTCAGGCAACAAAAAATTGCTTTAGCAAACCTCCTGATTTTAACAGTAGTTTAGATATTATGGTTGCATTGGGGCAAGATAGCCCATTTCCACTGTGAGACAGGGCATGGATCAGTGCTGCGGGTGTTTCTCTTTAGTGACTAAGCTGTCCAGTGGACCAGTGAAGCTAGATACTTGACTTGTAGGTGATTAACGTACATGAGGTTAATCCTATTCATAATTCATGATGTAATAATAACATAATTAAATGAATTCATTGTTCTGTGTTTGTTGTGATGCCCTGTGGAAAGCAGAAGTAAAATAAGGGAGACGGATAGAAAAGACAGGTGCTTAAAATGACAGAAATTAAAGCACAGGTATTTAAACTTAGTAATGGCAAAAATAGTTTTTGAAAGGAGATGTAAAGAAATGAACAGAGAGTTGTGTGCTGTTGTGTGCTCTGATTGGTGTCCAACTTTGAATTTGCTGGATTTGCAGCGAGAAAGATTTTGAAATGTATAGGAAAATTGCTGTAGGATCTCCTTGTATCATCCAAAGGCATCCTGTGCTGATGTATGATGGCAGTGTTCTTGCACTGCCCATTTTACCAGCAGAACATCTGCAGATGTGTACTGGAAATTGGGTGCTCTGCTCCAGGACACCTACATAAGGCACAGAGGGATGGGGAGCCCTTGCTGCTGCCTTCCAAGCCCTGTGCCAGATTGTTTGCAGGTGAGCAGGTGTGTCTGAAGTAGTCTCTGCTCTAAAACTGACCGTCGTCACTTTTATTTCATGGAGCTTTTCTTAACAAGAAAGGTTAACGCGGGCAGAATCAAGGAAGCATTAGTATAAAAAGCCAAGTTGTGCCTTGGCTGCTAAAATATGTATGACTTGCAGGAATTGGGACCATCCTAAACAATGAAACTTTTTAGTGCTATCTAATACTATTGCCGTGAGGGGCCTCAGTAGTCTTCATCACTGTTCCCAAGTGGAAGGATCTGAGATCAGGTAGAAAGCAAACCTTTATTTCTCCTCAACAAGCACTGTAGGAGTGACACCAAGACTCGTGCTGTTTAACTGAGGGGCATTGTCCATTGTGCAGTCATGATGCACTCTGTGGATAGACGCTTCCTTATTGCAGCAACCAACTTTCTAAATACCAAACACAGTAAATCATTTTGTGTCTTTGCTGCAGCCTTTGTTGCAACACATCAAAATACGTTTCTGGATGCCCCTTCTTCCCTTAGTCAAAATCCTGGAGACTACATGGGCTTCCCAGAGGAGCTGCTCCGAGTCACTGTGATGCTTCCAAGTGACCGGAAGGAACAGCGATTGTGGCTGTTAGGATAGTGTGGGAAATTCAGTTGTGAGCATTCTTTTTTTGAGGGTGGGGATTGGAAAATGTAGAAATACTCTGTGGTATTTCATCAATGTTTTATATAGTAACACATTTCACAAGAAAGTTTTATTTACTTAGGCAATTAAGAAGCAAACCTTCCTGTTTTGTATTTGGCATTCTGTCCTAGAACCAAATGCCTATGGCAAGTTATGGTCTGTTTTAAAATACAAAGTGTAAATTGGAACAGAGCTCAGAGCACACCTGCTCATCTCCCATCAGATGGGCAAGCAGCATGCAAAATTCAAACTGCAAGCAGCTAAGGTGACAAAAAAAAACTAAACTGGGGCATTCTCTACTTCTATTTAGAGAAGGAACTAAAAGAAATGTGGAAGAGGCACATAGGCCCTCCTGTTCCGTGCTTGTCTGAGTACAAGGCACCTTCCTTAGCACAGCAGTGGCAAAAGCAAGCTGAGCACTAGGCAGGTCTCCAGGTCTGGACCTGTGGCTCGTGGGGAGGAAGAGGCTTTGTCACTTCTGCTGTCCTGCTCCACTTGCTGGTGCTTGTGACAGGGTCTTTTTCTTTTCCCCCCCGAAGTTCAGATAGTGAGAGAGGTTCATACTGTTCGATAATTATATTGTGTAGAAAGACTGGAGCTCCTTGATGGCTTATTTCTTTGATTTGCAGACATTGTGATTATCGCATTTTGGCTGCAGTCCAGCCTTCTCATGCGGGCTTCAGCAACAGTGAAATGAAAGCTCCAGATTGTCAGTTTTGCTATTAATAGAGCAATGCCTCTTCTCAGTAGCTTTCTTTGGTATGGCTGCTCCCTTTCATCATGGTAAATGCCATGCTCTAGTTGCACTGTTGGTGAATACTGAGCTCCAGTTGATGCCTATTTAGTGAGCGCAAAGAAATGTTTATATTCATCATTAATTGTAGATAATTATTGCTATTAGCTCACTTCGTGTGATCTGCAGACGGTTGTTAATGGATAGGTGAGCGCATCCCCACTCATACAAATAATTACTTGCCTGCCTTATAAAATTAAAAGGTTTTATCCTCCATTGCTGTATTACCCTTACACAACTTATAAACCTTTCATATAGCCACTTGGATTGCTCGTTTACTTAATGGATTGCAGGCAGGTGACCAACCAGCTCTGCATATAGGTATTCTAGAGTTCTGTAACTGATTTTTTTTTAATGACAAGATATAGTACCTCTTTTGCCAATTGTTCATTCTAATTGCTCATTCTAATGAACAATTGGTGAATTTGCCATTTATTCGTGCCGTTATTAATAACATTTTCAGCTGAAGCAATTTTGCACGCACATTTTTTAAAACCCCATTTGTGCTTCAGAAAATTGTCTCATAAGTGTTATTCCCAGGACATGCTTTTCTGCAACAGAACTGCGTGGGAAAACAGACACTGATTGCTTTCCTGTCCTTCCCTTCTCAGAACAGCTGAAAGGTTTTGCAATGATAATTCTGCTTACAGTCTCCTGTGTAGCATCCCATAGAGCACAACAGTCTGAGGGGTCAGTGCATCAGGTTGCACAGTGGTGCAGGTTGTTACAGCTGCAGCTCATTTTCACCAGGTGCAAAAATGAAATGTATTGCATTTCTTCAGGCATTCAGTATTTTGCATTGGTAATTAATCTGTACACATGCTAGCAAAGAGAGTGAAATCACTTTGGCAGCCTGCAGTGAGAATCAGAGCCCCACCTCCCAATATTTCATGTTACGGTGGATCAGTATGGGAGTCTCCTACAACAGAAGGGGGTTTAATGGTCTTCCATCTCCTCCCTTTAACTCTGTAGCAGTTAGATCAAATAAGCAATGCTACATTTACATTCATCTTTCTTCAGTAGCATGGATCCTGAGGAATCCAAAAGGAGCAGTGTTACAGATGCCAATGAAAGGAGCTAGCCTGTAGTTGCCTTCAACAGTAACCATCATGCAAACAGATCATGTTAATGCAAGAAAAACCCTGACCTGTTTTACATATTTGGTTATTGAATCTAAATTCTTATAGTATGATTTAATTTACATTTTAAACAAAATACCAAGTGTACAGTGATTCCTGGCGAGATAAGAAAGGCAAATAATACGAACTGATTAGTAGAAACGTCTTATTTTTTTTAACTACATAAAGTTTATCAAAGCAATCAAACTGAACTGTGCAGTACTCATTCATGTTTTCACCTGCAAGCTCTCATTATGTGGTGTGAACTAATCTAGATCCCTCCATCTGGCTGTAGAGAGGAGAAAGAGACAAGCAGTCCAGAACATTATCAGTCAGTTGGAGCTCGGTTAAGTACTTCATCGTAATTCTTGAACAGCGTTAAAAATTACATGCCATAATTGAAGGAGAGGTGATTTGCAGTGCAGTAGCCTGTTTGGTGAGTATGTAGTTCTACAACTATATAATTACTGCTTTTAGGCTGAATGGCTGTGGAACGAGTCCTGGTGCATAGGTCACCAGCTCTCCCCAGTGCAGCTCTGCACAGTTGCCGTGAATTCAGCAGTGCTGTCCCAGTGCAGGGCAGCTCCAGATCTTGCCAAGTCTGCAAATATGAGTACCATTCTGTGCGTTATTCCAGCTGTGTAAATCTGAACTATTAACATCATTAGTGTGTATTTATCACTGTCAGACTAGGAAAGCTGTGAAGAAACAGCTATGGTCGAAAGCAGTTAATTAATTAGCTTAAAAACAAGATTGTAGCTTATCTTAATGCAGCTATGTAGGCAGATGCAGGCTGTAATGCACCTTTTTCTCTGTCCTGCTGTCCAGTTTCAGTTGGGATGATGTTGATTTTTCCTTCATAGTGCTACGTTTTGGCTGTCAGAGAAAAGCAATGTTGATAACACACCAATGTTTTAATTGTTGCTGAGCAGTGCTGTACAGAGCCGGGGCCATTTTGGTTCCTCAGCTTCTTCTTATTGCTCTAGTGAGGATCTGTTATCCTTTCTTCCTCTTTTTTTTTCTGCCTTAGTAGGAAGCAGAAAGGTAGAAGACATCAAATGGAATTTTTCTTGTGCCATGTGGGTTGCTAGGTTATATTCTGCCTCTGGAAAGTGCCATCAGAGAGATGAGGATTAAAAATGTGCTAGCATCTGCCCTGGGAGGGGGAGAGGCTGTGTTTCTGTCCTCTCAAAGGTGGTGTGGAGCTGAAGTGGCTCTAAAGAGCTCAGGCAATCCATTCATGCGGCTGCAGCATCCTCTTTGCTCTCTGATTTTTGTTTCACATACAGCGCATGGCTGTTTGTCCCTTTGAGCACCTGGCATTGCAGTAGAAAGTATTGTGTGTTTGATAACATTTTAATATTCACATAGTGCCAGTAAGAATAAGCGGGATTGTTCTCTAGCTCCTTTGAGATCTTTAATGAGAAAACTTCTCCTTACCTCCTTATTTTTTTCTTCAGAAAACTGTTTTTAGGTTGCTGTATTTCACCAGAATAGTTTCAGACATCTGGGCTAAAGGGCATCCATAAATGACTGTGGTGTTTTATGTATGTATCTCTTGTGTGGAATGAGTCTTTGAGCTTTACGCAGAGGTTATGATTTCAGGCATCATAAATGGTCACTTTGATATTATCGGGTGTCTGGAAATTCGTGTTTCAGCACCAAGCTATCACATCTCATATTTAAAAAAAATAACATTTTGCCACCAGAGTTAGGTTCAAAATGGCACCGCAGAATGAGTGTTGAGGTTGTATCTTTGCCTGTCATACTAGATGTAACACTTGTCAAATAACACAGATGACCCTTAAGTATCTTCCAGGTACCTGGGGTCCAGAGGGCAGGTTAAAGCACTGAATATCAATTCAGAAAAAATATTTTCTACCTATTGGTTTTTACTGAAGCAATCAACCCACTATCAGAGCAACCTCCAGACAGAAAAGACACAAACCAAGGGAAAAAGCACTACTTTTGTTGTTGTTGTTAAAAATAAATCTAAGACGGGCTTTTGTCTCGGCAGGTTTATTTCAAGAGGAATATACCACGCTGTCGCTGTGTTTGCTATCCATTAAAAAAAAAGGCAAATTAAGTGACAGACAAAAGAGAAATGTTAATTAGAAAGTTCTATTTATATACAGCGTGTTTAACTTGTAGGATTGCTAAACATTTTCAGACTCTCAGACCCTGATCCTGCAGTATGGTGGTGTCTGACTCACAGAATGAGCAGCAATCTGTTTACAAAGCACCTTTAATCACAGTCAGGCAGAGATCATATTGCTTTCATATTTTTGAAGAAAATAATTTAGATTCCTTTTTCTTTTTTCTTTTTTGTCATCGTTGTTTTTATTTCCTATGGCAAATAGAAGCTTTGCAGTATAACAAGGATATTTTCCCCTTTGGTCATAAGTAAATATTGTTCTTTTACAATATGTGTCTTCACGTGTGGGGTCATGGAGGAGAAGAGAGGATCCTAAGCTGCAACGCAACAATCTGAATGCTTGGTAGAAAACGATTAATGCACTGAATAATAATATCTAGCCCTAGGTATTCGTAAATTATACACAAGCAATTTACATGTAATTTATGATTCTTAGTCTCATGTTATTACAAAACTCGCAGTTGTGCTTGCAGAAACACAGTGGTTGTGTTGGTGGGAGACGGATATGTGTATGTCTCTCCATGTGAACTCTGTTGCCCTACAGCTTCTTCTCCCTCATTGTTTTAGTTAAAGCTAAAGATGTTTGTTCCACCAGTATTCTTGCTGTATGGGCACATGGGAGACCATTTTATTTCCCTAATTCCACAGTATGTTTTTCCTGCTAGGGCATTCCTCTCTGAATCAGAACTGCTCCTCAATCAGAAGATTGCTTTTCAATTACATATATCATGTGTTATCCATATGGCATGTTTTTCTCATCTCAAATGATTGTGGAAGGGAAAAACTAGAAGCTATGTTTGGATGCAGGTATTTTCACAGGGGATTTTGAGTAGCCTTTAATGCAGCTAAGGAAAGTTGGGGAATATTTGTAGCAGCTGGTCATGAGAAGTGAGAGCTTGACAGTCTGCATTTGCTTGGCAGGCTTATTTTTATCTGTCTTGCTGTCTTTTTTACTTCCATAGGCAGGTTTCTGTTTGGGTCAGTTGCATTTTCATGTATGGACTATTCCTATTCCTCTTCCTCCCAAGTCTGTAAGAGCAGAGCACCGTGTTCAGCGGGGTGCCCTGAGTGCAGCTGGGAGATGGATGTTGCCGGCTGTTGTGGCTGGTGCTGCCTGTGCCACGGAGCACTGTCCTTACCTGAACACAAGGCCTGCTGTGCCGTGTCACCCCAGGATGGGCCCATGGCTCACCTCTGCTGACACCTGGCAGGGACAAACCTTGACGGAGGGAGCTTTGTGGCAAGTTAGGTTTGCTGAGGCTGTGACTGTGGCTGCAAGCTGTTGCTGGCACACAAATAAGGGCTCACAGTGTTCTGAGTTGTCTGGGCACCCGGAGAGCAATACTGTGCTGAGAGCTGGAAGCTACATGCTGCACAAAGGACTCTGTGAGCTGTGCTCTCTGCCCTCATTGCCCGATCTCCAGCACCTCCAGTCTGCATCCTCATGAGTCCAAAAGGTCCGTGCAGCCATAACGAGGACAGCACTGAGTTCCTTGGTTTGTGATGTGACTGCGGTGGTACAAATAGGATTTGATAATGCCAGTGAGTATCTTACGTCGTCACCCGCACTGAGTGACATCTAGTAATAGTGATTGAGACCCCTGCGGAGTATGGAAGAGCAAGAAAAATTAGATACTCAAATGTGCAAGTCTGCTCTGATGCAAGTTGAAGGTTTCTGTTTGACAGATAGATAAACTGATATAAAATCCAAGTGATTGGTCTTGAACTGACACCCCTACAGATGATTCTATCAGCAGAGAAATAAAAATGAAGATGGAAGCATGCCTTGTGTGCTGTATGAAATTATGGCTTTTTAAATAGTTTGCACTTGTGATGCTTGAGGTGCAAAAGAACTGCATATTGGATATTTAAGTCTACATCTAAGAACTGAAGCATCTATTAGTGTTGACTTCAGTGTTCTGGAGCCCCTGCTTGGCTTCCATTCTAGCAAACCTTTTCACTGCCAAATTGTTTTCTGAGAGGAAAGCTCAATTTGGTCCTAAGCCTCTTATACATTCATTTCTTTTAACTGATACAGTGCTTTGTGGTCCAGCAGTATCAGGGAGAGCAGTGTGTCAGTAGCTGGCTGTCTGCCTCTCACGCTGTGGTTCTGTGCAGGCCGGGAGCTCCAGGTGTGTGCTGGGACACGTTGCTCAGGGGTGTGCACAGCTGTTAGGGCCTGGGGCTGTGATGCTATTTTCCCAGTGTCACGCTGGGAATCCAGGGCTGTGTCTGGGGTCAGAGTTGCCCTGACTGTCTTTCCATTGTAGAGTTTTTTTTTCTCTGGAAAAAACCTTTTATGCTTAGCGTTCAGAAGCCTGCTGGCAGATTGACTTTATTGCAGACCCAGACTAAATATTCACATTGGATGTTTCCGGCATGACAGTCAAACTGTAATGTGTCAGGACAAATGGTTTCATTGTAAAACTTCCTGCAGCAGAGCAGGGGAACCATTTAGGCAGTCTGTTTACTGTCACACTGTTTTTTTCAGACAAGAGTAGTAGTGACTTCCACTGAAGCACCTTTACTGTACAACAGCACTAGCCTTGTTGTCATCGATTGCTTGTAAAAATCTCATACCATCTTACCTTTATCTTACATAATGTCTTAGAATAATCATGTCTCGTGATCAGATTTGTGCATGACTTGTGTTCTGGGATACTTTTTCATAGAGTCATAGAATGGCTTGTGTTGGAAGAAACCTTGAGAGCTAGGGGCATGGCTGGGGCATGATCCCTAACAAATGTGAACAACCAGAGAGGTGAAAAATTGCTGATATCCCTAGTTAATATATTAGTTAGATAGAGGAACTGGTACCTTCTGATTTCTGGGGCCTTGGAGAACGAATGTTGGAAGTGCTTTCTGTGTTGCAGCACGAGACTGCAGAGATCCCACCAGCACAGCTAGGGGTGTGGGGTCAGCACAGGCAGCCTGAGGTCAGCACAGGGAGGGGGCATGACAGCCATGGCTGTCCCTCCTCATGTCCTCAGAGGGTTCATGCTTGTGCTGTTGGCCACAGCACAGCGAGGCAGGAGTGGCACTCATCTTTATGCCTAGTTTAGCTCTGAATAAAACACAAGTAGTTTATCTTGACTATTTTTGCGGTGACCTACAGTGTACTGTGTCAGGAATATTTTCTTGCTAATATTCAGTCTAAAAATTTTGAACATGGAGCTTTCCTGCCTTGGATAGGAGTGACAAGATGCTCACCATGCCTCTAGTCTTCAGTCTATACTTGTCATAAACTAGAGGGAGACATAGCTGCACTGTTTTAGACTTTTCTCTTACAAGGAGAGAAAAATCCAAAATGAAAACACTTCTGACAGCCTGGAAGCTCATACTGTTGTTATTAATGGGCTCTTGGGTAATAGAAGCTGAGCTTGGTGTGCCAGATGCACCATTGCTGTAGTGGAGGTTGCAGGTCTTGGCTTGCAAAGGTAATGGAAAGGAACAGCAGAGATTACTGCAAAAGGAATAAAACACAGCTTAAGTGCTCAACTGTTCAAGTCTTACTAGCTTAATTTAGTCTTTGTTTTTGGTCTCTGTTATTGGCCTCTGCTTCCTGATCAGTGTTTTCAGTTCCATAAAACAGTTCAATCTGAAGATTTTTAACAAAGCCTTTGTCTGCAAAATGTGCAAAATGAAGTGAAAGAGTAAGAAGTTCTGTTTTCAGCCAGTAGTCTAACATAAGTTAGGAGAAACTTGCTGTTGTAGCAAAAACAAGGAGGTGTCCTTACAGCCCGATGCTATTGTTTGCTTTTAACTCTCCTATTACCAATAGGCAAAGCGGAATGTCGGTGCTTTGTACAAACCATGTACAGAGAAACAAAAAAGTCTAGTCATCGGAACAAGTAAAGGCAGTTTCTCTTTACAGTGTTTACTGCTTTCACTTTATTTCCTTTTTTCCTTCCCGTTGCTCTTTGATAAGATTCCAGTGGGCAGAACGCAACGTCTGCTGTTCGTAGCCCAGGATGAGGACAGAACAGAGTGCAGACATTGCTGTTACTTTTGTGCATCTCTTCAGCTTGTGACCAAACCC
>PPHD01017084.1:0-15233 GCA_002909625.1 Bambusicola thoracicus
CCATAACACATTTAGAAATGTAACAACCTTGTAGATTACATCTGTTCCCTAGGGAATTTTACTGCTTCCTTAAGAATTTTTTTTTTTTTTAATATTCTAATTACTTCATGCTAAAAAGCTTTCAGGAATGAGCACACAACAAAAAGCTTCTCAAATATACGTGCTCAAACAGTAATTACCTTCATCAGGTTGAAGACAGACTCTCAAGTGCATGCAAGCAGGCATGTGTCCATGCCTGAGGCCCCCGCACAAGAAAGACATGGAAGTGTTTGTTAAGAGGAGGACCATAAAGATGATCAGAGGGCTGGAGTGCCTCTCCTAGGAAGAATGTTTGAGGGAGCTTGGCTTGTTCAGTCAAAAACAGAAGGCTTTGGGGAAACCTCATTGTGACCTTCCAGTACATGAGAGATTATAAACAGGAAGGAAACCAACTTCTTAGTCTGAGTGTGACAACGCAAGGGGGAATGGCTTTAAACTAAAAGAAGGGAGATCTGGATTAGATGTTAGATGGAAATTCTTTACTCAGAGGGTGGTGAGACACTGGTACAGGCTTCCCAGTAGAGCTGTAGATGCCCCATCTCTGGAGGTGCTCAAGGCCAAGCTGGATGTGTCTCTGGGCAGTCTGTCTACAGCCAAGGAGACTAGAACTTGATGATCTTTCAGGTCCCTTCCAACCTAAGCCATACTATGACTCTGTGAAACATGTATGGAATCAGCTAAAAAAAATCTCTTCATCTGGTCATGTGTCATTTTTTTATCTAAACCCCCAAAATTGGATTGCTTTCCAACAGATATTTTATGTTTATTCAGCAGTTAATACACATGAAAAAAAATGAGTTGTGAGAAAAAGATAACAGAATGTAGCCTTAACCTCTAACTCATTATGAATAAATGTTTTCAAAAGACAGCCTGTTGCTTTTTAATAATCTGGCCACCTATGCTTCCCATACAGCTGTCTTGTTTGGGGGGCAAGTTGTTCCTGAGTTATTATTACTATGATGTCCTAACAAAGAAATGTGAGTACATCCCTACAGCAAATTTGGATAATAACCATTTCTAGCACTAATTGAAGACAATGGTATATTAGATAATGCAGATAATTATCTCACGCTAAGTCAAGGCAGGTAGCAAGTACTGAAGATAAATGTCCCATCTCACACTAATGAACTGTGCAAAATAATGTGCTAAAGGCAACAATTATTAAATTGCTAGCAAGGCTTCATTAAAATGATTTTTCTAACATGCTAGAAATTCCCATTCTCTAAAAGTATTTAATTTCAAGCAACATTCTGAAGAAGTCTATTTCTTCATCTCAAGTGAGTGAACATTATCCCTCCACAAAGTGAAAATACAGCTGTCTTTGCTGGAATATCAGTGGAATCATCAAGAAGAAACAGGCTCAGTCACCCATTAATTGGAAGGTATATTGACATCTGAGATAAATTGAAATGATTCTACTCAAAACACATTGGTTCTACCTGCCACCAAGCTATGATGGCTATTTTCAACAACTGCGTTCAAAATGCTTGCAGGGGACACCCTACAGAAGAGAGCATTTCTGTAGGTGACTGGGGACATTCACACAGAGCAGCACATCCTGTCCAGGTTTGTGCCAGCCTGAGGATCCCTTTGCACCAGTCAGTGATTTTAAACATTACCTAAGTACAGACAGGACTGGTTCAAGGTCTAGCCCTGTGCTGTGCAAAGTTAAGTGAAATTCAAAAATTATTGTTAGCCAAACAGGCAGTAGCTGTCTAGAGGAGAGATCGGTTTATCTTTCAGAATCTTCTGAAATTATAAATGGTTTCAAGTTACAGCAAGGAGGAGGCTTCAAAAAGGTGTTGGTAAGCACACTCCGAATTTTAGTCCCACCTGGACCTCTCTGACTCTCAAAAACTCACTTCTGTAGAGATACTTAGGACCTTTGTGCTAGAAAAGAAAGGAAAATAGACCCTATGAAGTATTTCTGAGCAGATATTCTATATTTTACCTGCTGGTGCTTTCTTCCCTTCCTTTCCTACTCATGCATGTCACAATCTTCACTCAAAATGTTAGAGAGAAAGGTCTTTGCATCAAGAGTGTATTTTGTAGAAGTTTTCCTTGAAATGCCTGACAGAGTTCTGACTTCTAGAAAACAGTTTAAAGAAAAGGCAACAGTCAAGACCAAGCCCAAATTTATCTAGTACATTTGTAACACATGAGCAGTGATCCAAAGGAATAATTACAGAATCAGACTCCTCTATTACGCTTTATACACTCTCAAGTAACTAGATCAGTTAGCATCCAATAAATGAAACTCCTTTAGAGACATAAATACTATCTTTTCCAAACCTCCTCCACTATTACATTTTCTTTGTGTTCACCTTCATTTCTCCGGATGATGCAGAATGCTTCTGTTCTCCCCACAGCCACAATCCCTGCTAATATCCCTTGAGGTAGCCTGGCATTCACTTGGGTTATTCACCACCACAGAGGAGATTTTTGATACTGAATATGAGCATACACTGTTGTGCAGAAAGAAAGGAAATGGAGTACTTTCCAAAGGAATTTTACCTATACTAAGTAATTCAATTTTTCCACAGGTGCTTAAAGAAATATGAAAGCATGTATATGCTACAGAAAGTCCTTATCACTTATGACAAAAAGGCTGACTGCACTGGAAATTTAGAATATAAGAAAATCATTTCAGCATGCTGCAGTAAAAAAAACAATAACAACAACACAATTTAACTTTCTTACATATATGAGCAATAATAAAATCCTACGTATTTTTGGCTTAAACTGTCCTAAGCCTAGTTGTGTATGAAACCTCTGTATATGTTTAAAAATTGTATTATTCCAGTATGAAGATTGCTAGATATTAATAATCTACTTCCCTGTTTGCTGGAACTTCCAGTGCATGCATCTTTGAGGTGAACAAAGTGTGCTTTGTGTTTGCCCTGTATTCATGCTGATGATATCAGGCCAAATTAATCTGTTATTTAAAATGAGAGAAAATGAATCCCTCATCAACAGTACAAATGACTGACAACTTAGAAATACTTAAAAGACCTAGAAATACCAAGAAGATGGACTTATTTACTAAGCACAGTAAAATGCATACATCCCAAATCACTTTAAGAAGACTTTCAACTTTACTTTTTGGTACAAAACATCCATCCCTAGCCCCTTTCTTCTTACTCAGTCTGCCAGGAAGCTGTGTGGGAAGCCTTTCGTATTTTTCTGGATCGGATTCCTGATACTTCTGAATATCAGAGCTGGGTTACTGCCTGCCAAAGGGAAACCTTCTGCATATTCGACATTGGCAAAAACTTCAGCAACTCCCAAGAGCACTTGGAAATAATCCAACGGGTAAGGATTATTGACATTTATTTAAAAACTGAGGGAAACTTCCCCCTCTGCTTATAGAAGGGCAAAGTATGTCTCAGGAAGAAGAGGGGGCAAGTACTAGGAGAAAATAGTACAAGTACAGTAGACAAAGAAGCTAGCAAGCTTCTTATTGATGGTTGGATACACCCACCACTAAAATGCTGTTTTTCTTAATCTTTCCACAGAGAGTAAAACATAGAACCTTTCAGGAAAGGTAAGTAACACAAGTAAAACCTCACCACTTAATGTCACTGCCTTTCTTGAAGAAGATATGTAGATGTGTGTGGATGTGAGCATATATATGGATAGCACTGTGTTGTATTTAGTCTGTGCTGTGAGAGATGTATATGTTCTATGCTATAGAACACAGTAATGAGATCACAAATGATTAAGACAGGAGAATACCCACACTGTCTGTTCAACCTAGAAACACCAAAGAATGTCTTCTTAGGCTAGCATAAGCACAAATCCAAGTCAAAGCCACAGCCTTGCATTAGAATAGCATTGAAAGGCAATATGACAAAAGATTACACACAATTCCTACAATTTTTAAAAGGAAAGGCAGGAAGCTGAAAAAAGTTTATCTGGGAGGCTACATGATAAATAGTTTAAAAATTCTGTGCTTTATCTTTTGTCGGTATTTTTACATGGCACGCTATTGTAAATGAATATAGTGCTTTGCTCTGATAACTCTATTGGAAGAGGATAATGCTCCTGGCAATAATCACAAGTCAGAGATGGCAGGATTAAAGTTACAATGTTGAATTCTCTCTTATATAAGAATAAATGTACTAAAATACTATAGTACAGATGAAAAATATCATTGTCCACTGTTTCTGATGAATGTATTATTTTACCTTAAAATACTCTTACATTTTCAGAGGTAGCAAATATTTTCCATTCATACGTTGTACTGTCTCAAGAATACAGAGCTCCTATGTATCTTTACTGATTATGACATGGGAGCTTTGAGTGTTCTTTCTATTAAATGTATTTTTAATAATCTAGGACTTAATTAAACTTTGCTGGAAGTCTAAAGGGAGATCTTCTTAGTCTAGTGCAAACAGCAACAGGAAGGCAGTGAAGTGAAGTGACTTATTTCAGTGTTCTTATGCTCTGTGTAAAGAGTGTGGTTTTCTCTAGGCACAATTCAGAAGATGAGGTAAAATCTATGAAATTACTCATATTTCAGCTGGAAAAGCAGGTAGCTGTGATTATGCATTATTGAACTTCATATTTACTACTATGTAGTTTGGGAAAAAATTCTGTATCTCTGTAAGATATCACATAGAAGGATAAATTATAAATAATATCAAATTACTTGACATTATGAAAACAACATAAAATTTATTTCTCACCACATAGGATTACCAGAGAACATGGTAACTTAGAAGCTGTCCATACTGTTTATTTATGCTATTCAACACCTAGGCAGGTCCTGTGTGAATATGCAGCCCCACCATCTTTTCTGTCTATGCTACAAGGTTCTTGTTGTCTCAGTCAATGTCATACCACACATTTGCAGAGCCTGTAGTTTTTTCATTCACATTAGCTCTCACATATATTCCGCTTGTATATTCTGCTGTAATGATAGCTATTTCTATACAAATGTTAAGGAATTCTATTTATCATTGTCAGTTTCCATGATGGGCTTCTCACTGTCATGCTTTTTATATTTTTTCCCAACTTTGCTTATAACCCAAAACAAATGAAATTCTTCACCTCAACTTACATAAAAGAAAAAAATCTCAATGACTGACTTAAAACGTTCTTAGCTATGAAACTGTTTCTAAAAGATACAAAATAATAAATATTGTTTTTAAGAGCAGAAACTAATCTACAGTCTTAACTGCAGAAATCTTTAATGCATCTACAATGAAGTGTACCTGTTGTATGTGCGTATACATACTATTTTGCTGACAATACAAAAAACAATCCTGCAAGGTAGAAAATCCGTACCCATCATATACTTGAGTTTTCACCCATCTGTCTTGGGGATCATGGGAGGCATTAACTCACAGATACTGTATCTAGATCCAAATCTAAATGTTTTTACAATTATAATAATCTTGACCTAGGAATCTGATTTGAAACTATCATTAGTTGGTAGTGGATTGATGATATATTGTAGAGTAGGCTAATAGCAGAACAAAAGGTCCTCCCATCTTCTTCTTACAGCAAATCATGAAATGACCTTAAAATCATGGTATTTCCATTCACTCAAAAATTTTAAGGCCAGAGACTCACAAAACTACCCTGATAGCATGAGATACAGCAAAGGAAATATCTGTTTAGATAATTCATAATGTCTTGTTCACATTACTGCCAGTGGTCAACTATTCACTGACTTAGAGGAGAAGTAAAGAAGAATCAGCACTGTGTCCATCTGTGTGACCCCCTCTCTCTGACTGCTCAGAAAAAAAAAAATCACTATGAAACCTCATGAGCAGACTCACAGGACTGGGAGGAGAAACATAATCTGATCGGTACTTCTGTTCATTGTAAGAGCAAATACCAGACTGAAGAAGAGGAAAGGAGGCAAGCATTTCTATAAACTGCTGAATATAAAACAGGATCAAACTATTTCATTGCCCTGTTTAACCATATCCTCAAATATTTCACTACAAATAACTTCATTCATTCAACTACATTTAATGTAGAGGTCATTTCTACATTTTGTTACACCTTCACAGTTGCTTGTAAACATGCTGATAATTAAATCATCCATTTCTGATTGATAGGAAAGATGAAATATCCGCAGACAAAACAGGTGGCAAAAAGCTGGAAGACATTCCTTCTGTTTCTACAGGTAAAGTCAAATCTGCCTGCTCTGTAACTGCCTATCAAATAGAATTGCTAAAACCAGTCATCTTAGAAGGCTGTAACTGAACAAATGCTGTAGAAGCATGGCAAGTTCAGTCAAGTACAAAAAAAGCGGCTTAGCAAAGTAGTCTATAATAAGCAGTCCTTGTTATTCCTACAGCATGTCTGCTATTCAAGTGTAGCATTTCATATCTGTTTCATTGTCTTTAAATGCATCTTATAAACTATATTTTGATAGTTTCATGTGTAGGGAGTGGAAAATATTTTTCTTCAGTTATAAAGTAGCATTTAGAGCATCCGCTGTTGCATTTTTTTAGCCAAAATAATCAAATGGAAGAAAAATATTATTTCTGACAGAAAGTCACAGTGAAGCCAAGAGATTAATTTGACTAATTGCTCCATTTAGACATACCAACACTGCTGCATACCAGAGTACTTTAAAATGATAGAAATATATGTAATTATAAAAATCTGTAAATATGAGCATTTGGTTCAAGTAGGAAACATCCTGCACGCATATTTCTAGGAAGGTTAAATAGGACAGAATGATTGTAAATTCTAGCACGGTAGCTTTGCCTTCAAATAGAAAACTGTCAAAACCTCTTGTTACTTTAATCAGAAAGGAAAATCACCATAACACAAAGATCCTTAAGCAAGATGACCAATAGAAAAAGGGGAAGATCTGTCCATCTTAATGCACAAACTATTCTCACATGATTTTATTTGGAACCCTGCCAGGTCCCCCCAGCACATCCCTTTCTACGTACACACTGGTACCTAATGGAACACTGCTCAATGAAATTGTCAATGAGACCAAGACTCCTGTGAAGGTGAGATGAAGACTTGCAGCCTGCTTTCCTATTCAGTCTTTTCATTCACTTTTCTGAATTTAGCTAGCAGAAAAAGAAAAAGACGGACGGAAAAAAAAGGGGGAAGGTTATTAAATGCTTAGTGTGGAGAACTATTAGTTCTGCTGGCTTGTTTTTATCAGTTCTACATCATGAATGATGATTTCTGCATATGCAGTATGAAGTATAAAAATATTGCAACCATTTTTTAAGCAGGTTTTTTTTGTTTGTTTGTTTTGTTTTTTGTAAGTATCGGGGCCTGTTGCTTATTTTACACCATTTTTCAAACTTGTTTTACATTTTAAACCTTCTGGAAGCCCTCTGGAGTCAGATTGAGGCCTCTCCAAGGCCCAAGGGCACTGTGTGGGCTTTGCTGCTGAGTTGTCCAGGGTAGGAGATAACACTTTGCTTTTCCCTTTTGCTTTGCTCTCAGAATTCCTTTTCTTTCTAAAGACTTTCCCCTTCTACAGCAGCACCTTGGAAAGCTCCTCTGTTTTTTTGTTGGCATGTTCTGGATGTAAACAGAGACTCATGCCACCCATTCCTACTTCAGTGACATCATGGTCTTGACATCAGGATGGAAATGCTGTCCAAAACCTTACCCATCACACCACAGAACAAGCTCCTCTGCCCTGACACATTAATTACACCAGAATAATCCCAGATAAGCTTTTTTTTTTTTTTTTTTTTTTTTAAGTAACTAAAATAATTACATCCTCAGGGCCCAGGGAAATAAAATCAACTTAAAAGTTTCAACTACCAACTTGTAACAGCTGTTGGTTGGAAAGAGCAGATACAAAAATGAAGTAAAAATGGTTTAAAAATTGTCTTTTTTGAGAAGTTTGAGATAGCATAAACTAGTTATAGACTTAGGAAATCTCTGACTGCACCCACAGTAGCCAAAAGCCAGCCTGAAAATGAATTAGTTTCTTAAAAGTAATGTTACAGAAGGGAAAAATTACTAAACAGAGACCAAAACTGTTAATAGTATTGGGAATTAATAAATAAAAATAAAAGTACTGTATGGCGAACAGGTATTGGATTAGGAAAAATTACACTGTTACAAAGTATAAGTGAAATACCTGTGTCCTGGGCTTGCTGAAAGGCTCCCAGAGGGAGGATCTCCAGATAGAGATCCTTCCTCCTGGGAAGTCAGCTCTTAAATGGGGCTGTTCATTGTCCAGTGACTGCTCCAGTCACTCAGGTGAAACTGCATTCACCTGTGCCCCTGAAGCTGACTCAGTGCTCCCCTCAGGTGGTCAATCAGAGGTTCAGGCCATGATTCAACAGTTCCCATACAAGTACTTTTAATAATAGTAAAAATCATCTGCACAGGAAAAGTGTAACATGGGTAGGGCCAATTCTACTTTATCATTGGGAAAACAAATATGAGTTTCTGAACATGAAACTGTAACAGACGTATTGGCAGTTTTTCTCTTATTAACCAATGTACTCTGAGGCTAGGATATCAACCAGCTTTTAACATTTACTTGTTCCTCTCCTTGAGGTCAAGAACTGTCCTCCAAAGTTGCAAGTAAAGTCATACTACTTTAATGACATAGGAAACAAGAATTGGTAACTGCAAAAAAAAATTAAAAAAAAAATTGTTTGATTTGCTTCATTGTGTTCTTTTATGAATATAAGAGAATATAAAATGTAGATCTCAAGTCACAGTAAAAAAATTCATCTGCAAAGAATAAAATCAACTGACTGTGAACTGTCACCATTTGTAGGATCTGGTTCAGAAAGCTTTTTGGGGTATGGATTTAAAAAGAACTCATCTATCTATTAAATGTTGATGTGTAGGGGGAGAACAATCACTCGCCTTTCTTTCTTTCTTTTTTTTTTTCTTTCCCCTCTCCTCTTTCAGGAGCTAGGAACAAATACAGTGCCAGAACTGCCTGCAGAGCAAATGGTAGAATTCAGTGTCACCCTCACTGATCAGGAATACACAGCTGAACTTAGTGATCCAAATTCCCCACAGTATCGACAATTAGCTGCCAAATTTCAACTGCAGGTAAGGAGACTTAGTGAATACTGAAATCTTGGTTTTATACCTTGTATAGATTCATAACATGAAGCTACCTCCACTGTGAAAAAGAACTAGAATATAACATTCTCATTTAAAGGAGACAATGCCTAACATCTCAAGACCTTCAGTTTTCCTTCAGGTATAGCCGTCTTTTCCCATTGTTTAGGCCATCTGTCCAGCTGCCAAGCTAACAAGCAATCATCTTGGTCATCAATGAAAACTCATAACTGATGAGGAGAATGTTGCTCCATCTGTAACTTTAGGAATATCATTTGGGATTAATCAGGAATTCATGGACAATATTACTTTATCATAACTTAATTTCTCCAATAAATGTAATGAAAAAATGTAATATAAATGTTAAAAGTAATTAGCTACTGTGGTCTGAACTATTTTTCAAAGGATTTTCAGTCATTTTTGTTGTGCATTACCATAATTTCTCTAAGAACTGGAACATCTGCAGTGTCTTCATATAATTAATAATGATAACGTGATGTTCAACTATCATTTTTAGAGATAGCAGTTAATGATGATGTTCCCTAAAGCTTTTCTTAGTAAAATTAAATGAGCCTTCACATCAGTTTCATGAGTGCTCCTCAGTACAAGCTATTTCACTATCCTGGTTCAGTTTCAGATATGCATAGAAAAACAGAGAAGAAAATGTTAGCAGAACCAATAAAAACTGGATTCTCCAGTATTATCCTCAAACAGAACTGTTTTTTTACACAGAAATGTGTACTTGTACATGTAATGGTGCAAGTCAGCAATGACTTTCATTTAATTAATTTTAAAATATTCCTATAGCACAGAATAAGTAGAATATGAGAAAGTGTATATGGGAGGGAAAAATACAAAGTTTCTTGATTTATAAGCTATGTTCCATTGTTGTGAAATTTTATCTGATCACTCTGTAGTATCCATAGCTGTTCTTGACATGAAACTTTGACAAGACAATGATTTGTAGTCCCGTAGCATGAAACACAACTGATGCACTTTTCTCCAAAGAATTTCACGGAGACATTCTTACTTACATAATTACATAATTATTACTTCTACACCATTTTTACTGTTAGATCAAGTAGTTAACTCCATTCCTTTCCTTACTAGCAGAAGAAACGCCTAGATGATGTGCTGCCTGTTTCACAGCACAACCAGAAATAGAATCAAAAAGAAAAAAGATTTTGTTTTTAAAAAGAATCCCTCTCCTCTTCCAAAAACAATGTACATAAAATACTTAATTTGGCTCAGCTACAACAGGAAAAGACCAATTTGTATTTATCAGCTGTAGTTCAAAATACTGTTGATTACTGAGATACTGAGAAACATTTATTCTAGTCTGAAAAAAATGTATGTAGAGATCACATCTATTTTGAACTTCATTTGCCTATTAACTGCTAAAGCAGACAGCAAAGATTTCATTTCAGTTGAGCAATGACAATAGCACAAAAAGAGCTCTTAAGGTTGTTTCATAGAGCCCTCTCTGAAACATGAAAAATATAGTCTAGGTATCCAACCTGTGGTTTTGCTTTTTAGCAGTAAGAGTTACACTGAATTAATGAGTTTATGTTTTTCTATAGATGCAAAAAATATTTGAGAAACTCCCAGGATTTAAAGAAATCCACGTATTGGGATTTAAGTAAGTAAGAGAATGGGGTTAATTTTTCTACTGGCTGCTAGGATTCTACTCTCCCTTCTTTCCTTCACATGAAGAGACTTATTCATAGTGGAATACGTGTTAGTATAAATAGAAAATAGTTCTCTGGGGACAATACAGCAACAATATGGAGAGAAGTGTGAATGCATCTCAAGTGAGACTATGAGCTTTCAAATTATTAAGTAGCAGCTTTAATTCTCTGAGAAATCCTACTGTAGGTGAAGTAAAATAAATGCTTTCAAATTATTGCATTAAGGAATTTCTTGAATGACAAGGAGAGTTAAAGGCAGGATAATTTAGATAGCTACACTTCTGTGTGTGGATCCTGCGCCCTTCACAGTCAAAGTGAAGGTTCTTTGGAAATAGAAAGTTGCAGGACACAAGTGCACATACAAAAGTTTCAAATAGGTTTCTGCCAGGTATGTCAAACAATTCTTTTGATTAGATTCCTCTTCTGTCTTGCCAGTTCTGTTAGCATTAATTTCTTTCTGTGTTTACTGCTGATACATGCCGCAGTGCTGTTTTTTTCCCCAATAGAGAATATACAGTTCCTTTCAAAAACTTCAATTGTTGTACTTCAGTAGACAAAAGTACATTATATAAAGAGTCAAGGGAAAACCAAATTACTAACAGCAGTAAATAACATGAAATTGAAAGCAAAGAAAGATAAGGAAGAGGCAGAAATATGTGGGCTTATGGCACAGCACTAAGAACACTCAACCCTTCTTGTAATATTTAGTAGATGTTGAAAAACATTCATATCAAAATGAAGTTTTAGAAAAGCATTCCTTTCCAGGCTGGATGTGGCTTGGGCAGCCTGGTCTACTAGCTGGTGACCCTGAGCATGGCAGGGGGGTTTAAACCAGATGATCATTATTGGTCCTTTTCAACCCAAGCTATTCTACGATCATATGATTCCTAGATTTTTGCTTATAAAATTGCTTGTAAATAGAAAAGAGTAAACAAGAGTGAAAATGACTTGCATAACATTTTGATAATTGAAGTAAGAAAAGCAAAAGCTGGCTACTGCATCTTCAATAGCACCTCACAGATACAACTTACTTTAAAGTAACCTCTTTCAGTTGTGACTCTAAGAGATCTGTAATCTCTTAGTATCACATTCTTAGTTCTCTATAGCTGATAAGAAGGTACATTCATCAATGTGAATGACTAGAGCAGCCCATCATCTAGTGATTTAGCTAGTTAGGTCCACAAAAACAGGCCTTAGATATGTCACTGTCCTTTCTCCTTTGACCGTATTACCACATTTATTCACAGCATTTTCCACAAGGCAGTATGAAAAGACAGCATTAGAGATGAGCCAGAGAATTCATCAAGGGAGATAATGACAAAAAGGTCAACATAGGCATGTCCTTCAAAGTGAATAATAGATCATTACCCCTGTGGCTAGGATGAGAGTAGGTACAATGTGCAGGCACAGTAACAGTTGCTTCTACTGTCAAAGGTGTTTATTACCACTGTAAAGAAATGTTCAGCAATGCTCAAATTGCACCATGGGTAGTGAAAAATAGGAAAGATATTTCAAATATTTCAGACTATCAAGGTAAAGTAAAACTCCTGTTTTTCCACTCAAAACATGATATTTCTGCTACTTTGAAGGGAAAAAGAGCAATGATGGAGAGCAGGCTGTCATTTTCACACAGAAATAAAAATCATAGGTAATGCATAGAAGATAAGTTGTCAGCAGATATTTTTGATGTACAACTGATTGATTTACCAGTATACATAACTCTGTTTCTTTTTCCTTTGCAATCCTCTATGGTACTCTTTTTTTTTTCCTGCAATGGAATGAAGACCGAAGAAGGAGAAAGATGGGTAATTTGTCTCTAATTAATGATGAAGTTTGATCATTTTATAGACTAAGAAATTAAGACAAACCAATAAGTAGTATTTATCTTGATGTGACCAAGTGAATTGATTTCTGTTCAAGTATGGAATTTGTGACATAAAGCAATAGGGACAGCTTTCACTTTCATCTGCAAGGTTCATACAATCAAGCTTGTCAGGATGTCTCAAGGAAAGAAAAATGACTGACATAAGAAAATTTACATTCAGATGATAAAACATCTCCATCAGTCATAAAGTTTTAAAAAACCTGCATATTAAATTTTCAGTTTTGATCATCACTTTCCTAGCTGTGTTTCCACACAAATGCTATCTTCAGCAAGTATGCATGATTTGCTTGGCTACCTATGCTATCATGGTGAATAGAGTGGCAAAGAGACTAGATACTAGCTTAATAAAAATCCAGGAAGCTATTGACTCATAATACAACTACAGGTGCTTTTTTTTTTTTTTTTTTTTTTTTGCTTAGAGGTGCTGCTGGGGAATAATTTTTATGGCAGATCCTAGAATTTCTCTTTTACTCCTAGTTTAAATGCAAGAATTTTCTACTTCTTTTCCCAGATTCATACAACATCACAAACATAAATACGTAGCACATACCAGATAAGGCGTACTTTCTTTCTCTCTGAGTATCTGATATTGTAGAAAACAACAAATGTTTTACATGTTCTTTTTCATGTTAATTATGTGATTTACAATCTGTGAAAAGTGATCTATCAATAATTTGGAAGATTCAAGTCTTCTATTAGGCAAGTAAGAAGCTATACATACTCATTTGAATTTTGAAAAGCTGTTTCCCATTGCGAAATATTTTCTTGCCAAATAAGCTAACTTTCCTGACTTGTTTCATCAAAAAAAAAAAAATTGCCCCAGATCTGGTAGAGTGCTTTCTTATCTGTAGTTTTACAGACTTTTAAATCCCTTTTGGTACGTCCCTGTATAATTGGTAGGTGATTATTGCTTCTTGTTACAGCCAGCATGCATTATGATTGTTTAAATCAATAATCAACTCTGTCAAGCAATATTACCAGCTCCACAGATCTGAGTAGACATTTTAAAAAAATATTCTAACATAATACAGTTTATAATTTTATTCAACATATGAAGTTTAATTTAAAAGTATGAACAGAAGGAGAAAAGGCTTAGGCATAGTAAAAGTAAATTGAAGATTACATTAGAAAGCAGTGTATCTGTTATTTTTACAGTAGAGAATATGTTGTAGTTGCATGAATTTTTTGTTTGCTTCTTCGTAAGATCAGCCTTCAGGCAGTAACTGATTTTGCTGCACTGGACACTTCTGCATCTTCCCTTTGCAGGTCAAGCAGCACTATAGCACGATACATGGTAAACTTTGAGAGAGACGGCTCAGAAATCAAAAGCACTGCAGATGACATCTCAACTATTGGGTCAAATAAGGTTGAAAATGAAAAGGCACCACTCTCTGCAAAGGAAGAGAGGGAAATATCAGCAACTAAACTCACAGTAACAGACCTTCAGCAGCTGGTTGCCACAGCACTCCATGAAGACAGATCCCTACCAGTGGACCTTGGGACACTTCGGTTTACTGACGGTCAGTAGGCAGGCCAATACCGTGCACAAGTCAGAACTTTGCCCTTGCAAATTCATGCAATTTCAGTACCGTGTCCTTAGCTTTGTTCATGGCCATTTTCATCTGATGTATCTACGTCTCTTAAGTGTTGCAAAATAGGTGAAGGATGAACAGATCAGAGTTAAAGTCTGTAACAAAATACAGCTCTGTGTGTAAATAGTTGGACTTCCAATCATATTGGATGTCTGTATTAATTTGCTTAGAAAGTCCAGATATTTTGCACACTAGGGCAAACCAGAGAAAAAATAAAAATAGCTTAAATATTCACTAAATCATTCTGAATTCCCAGTATGGACAACCACCTTTCTTTAATAAGATAAAAAGTAATTTTTTAATCTTATTAAGGGGTTTCTCTAACCTAAGTTTAGCTTTCTAACAGCTAAACCTCTATTGTAAGCAAGTCCCATAACCTCCTGATGGAGAAACAGAGAGGGACAGGCACCATAAAGGGCAGAGATGAATACAAGATTTAAAAGAAGGGGAATACAAATTTAGAGTATTAATAAAGATGGGCGAGAATAGCCCTAGGTGAAGGGCTGCATCTAGTGCAGTACTACAGCTAATAAATACCCCTTATAGCCCATCAATTTTTTCAATGCTAGCAAAGTCCTAGCATTAGGGAGATGGGTTAAAATCAGGGAAATAACATGAAAGCGTACCTCATACGTATGCTTGTCAAAATGATGTTAAAACACAGACCATATCATAGCTATAGTGTTTCATTTACAGGTAGCAGAATTTTCTTCCTTCTAAAAAAATATGTAAACAAATTAATACTTTCTGTAGCATTAAAATATCGTATTTTAATATAGATTAAAGGTGCCAAGCCAAATTTTCGTGGATATAGAACACTTAAGTAGTGTCTATTTTTAATCAACTTTTTCCTCTAGTCGCATTTAATAAACAGTTTTAGAAAAGCAACATGCGTGCATGTGTGCTTGAAGAGCTCCTCTGAGGGAGTTAAAGCAGTGCCAAAGCCAAAACATTGAGAGTAGCAGTGGTGTAGACTCCTGGTAAAACTGAAAACAATTT
>PPHD01017085.1:0-15232 GCA_002909625.1 Bambusicola thoracicus
CATTTAGAAAACTATTCATGTTTTATATTTATGACTGCTACAAGACTTTTTAAAGCTTGAGCCTATGGGAACCTGAAAGAACAATGCAACAAGAAAAGCTTAATCCTGTCTATATCTGTTACTGCTACTTATGCTGCAGCAGAGACTGAGGACCCCAAGGAGCACCACAGCCATTCTGTCTCTTATTTCACGGTTGCACTGCACAATCTTTGTGCAGCGCTCAGAATGGGATGTTAAAGAGTACCACAAAAAAACCAAACCCTTTGGGGAATGAATACTTCTGCTCATAGATATGTAAAGATGTAAACAGTAAGAAAAAAAGCGAAATGAATGGCAAGGTGCCTGGCTTAGTACAGAACAGTGAACTCAGACCCAGGGTGAGAGAATGGACTTAGAAGACAGCAAATGGAGGGGGCTGACAGCTGAACCTGTACCTCAGGGGCTCAGGTAGTTTTATGAGCAATTATGCAGCTCAAGGCAAGAGTGCAGGATACCTCACCCAGGTAAACGAAGTAGGGAGCAATGATGCTGCCCAGCCTGGAAGCTGTGGACGTAGCTCCGACTGCCATGTTTCTGACCAGCGTTGGGTACAGCTCCACGTTGTAGACATAAAGCATGGAAAACGCAGCTGTGATACCAAATTTTCCAAGCATCACCAGGCAAACAGATAGGACATTGAGATCTGCAGGAGAAAGATGAAAATCAAGACAGATAAACAACACTGCTTGTATTTCTTTTACCTCCCAAGGACCCTATTGCTGTTTCGTCTTGTTTTCCCCAAGGAGCTGTGTGGGATTTTTTGTTTCATTTTGCTTCTAATTCTGCAGCCTATCAGTCCCACTTGGCTGAGTGGGATCCTCCCCGCTGAGCACCCTGCAGAAGGCACAGGTTATTGCGTGCTTCTCAGCTTTCGCTTTCCTCCCAGTGAAAAGGCAGCCCTGAAGTAGAACAAACCCCCATATTACACAGTAACGAAGCACAAGAGTAAACCCATCCCTATTCTGCAAAGTTCTGTGGAGATTTACGCACAGTGAAGTTGGGGAGGCTTGCAGGCTGGTTTCAGCCTCTCTGCACAGCCAAATAAATCGCAGTACACTTTTGGCTGGTTCCCCTGGCCTATAAAAAGCTCAGAAATCTGACAACAATTGAGAGCAGCGTGTGACTCAGCATATACGTATGCATTGGAGAAAGAAGCACTAATGGCCATCAGCAGCGATTTGACCTCAGATCCCAAATTTGATCACAGTTTCCAGTAATTTCACAGAACCATGAGACGGAAGCATGAATCGTGGCCATGCTTTATTTGATGGGTGTATGGGATCTCATACCTGTAGGAACCAGCTTAATGAAGAGAACAACACCTCCCCCCAGAATCAAGGTGCCGGATATGGAGTAGCGGCGAGGCAGGGAGCGCAGGAGCAGCCAGGCAATGATGTATGCTGGGACTTCGATGACCGCCGAGAGGAAGCAGTTGATGTAGGCATCACCGTGCAGGTTTGGAGTGTTGAGGGAAAGGCCAAAGTAACCAACGGAGGTGAAAAACCTGAGAAAAGCAATAAAAATCAAATGATTCCCGACACGCTGCGCTCCGAACACCTCCGGTGTTGCCTCAGAGGTTGCTACAAAAATCAGATGTCGCAAAGCATCACCACGGGCACCGTGGCTCAGCCATCTCAGTGGCAGCCCCAGCTTTCTAACTGTGCCATCCCTTGCAGTGACCACATCCACGGCAGCTTGCAGACCTCCGATTTCTCTGTCCTTCCTCCGCTTTCTACACCAAGTATGAGGCTTTGTGGAAGCCACTCACAAAGGCTTTTCCCTGCTCAGTGGGCTCATTAACAGCACAATGACACAAGACTAGGAAGCCTCCCATGCCTACTGTGGCATGCTCCACTGATGGGCTCCCCCACCCTCAGCAGTCTGCATACACCTGACTTTAATCTTCACAACAGAGCTGGACATTCAGGTTTCAGACCTGCCCCCCTACAGCATACTGAGCGTGCCGCCCAGGTCCCTCCTGTGCAGAAATAGGTACAGAAAGGGGCCACAGTTTGCCTACAATGCACTACTTGGTCCTCACTCCTCGTGGCTGCCCAGGCAGGGACCAGGACCTCACAGATAGGAAAAACACAAGCGCTGGCCTTGGCTTTGGTGCTCATTAAGCTACTGAGATGCTGCCTCTGCTTTGAGGCATTTCTCTTCAGATAGAGACTACAGAGATGGGAGCTTAAGAAAAGTTACATACACAGGCTGTTTTACACCGAGTTGAGGCTACACCTCCACACCTGTGTGCAAATGCAGTGCAGGTGCAGAGGCTATTGAGGGACACATACCAGCCGAGGGCCGTGTGTGGGCAGGCACCAAGGCTGAAACTCGTTATCTAAACCTGCAACACGTGCCTTCAAATCAGAGATTGTTCTATTGCCTGGGTACTTTAGGAATACACATTTCCTTACCACAAAAGTAATGACATAATAGTAATAGTTGCAATGTTTCGGGTTCGAAATAGGTCCAGAAGGATAGCCTTCTGCTGCTGCTGAGGCTTCGAATCCTGCATCTGAAGGAAAAAGGAAAACAAAACCAAAAAAATTCCCACACACCTCAGAGCACAACAACCTTTGCATACCAATAGCTCGGGCAGTAGGAAGTTACACCTGCACTGGGATAACGGGTCAGCCCAAGTCCTTAGCAGAGCTGGCCTCTGCACCAGCAGCACTCCGTGGTGGCTTGAGGTTTTGGGTCAAAAAAGGCAGCAACTGGGACAGCTGCACTTTGCACACAGATTAGATGACCAGGAAGGCGCATTAACACTTCCTCAAGGATCTAACACAGTCCTTCCAGGAGCAATCTCATGAGCAAAGGCATTTTTCTGTGTGTGTGCACTCGCGCGCTCAGCTCTCTTCTGCTCATCTTTCAAAAGGGTGGGAGATAAATGCACAGCGCCAGTTCAGCTGCCTGTGCCAGCAGGGGATGGAGGCTGATGCTGGGTCTCAGTGCAGAGGTCAAGGTGAGCCAGCCAGCATCCTGCTGGGGCACAGAGCAGCCCAAGCAGAGGTCAGTGCTGGCAGCCAGGCTTCCTCTCAGCCCCAGAGCGAAGATGAACCGCCCTGACCCTCCTGTGGGGCTCCCCAGGAGATTTCCCTTTCCTAGGAAGGGATGACACTTTGTGAGGAATATCTTTGCAGCAGCATTTGAACAATACTTCAGCAGGAGGCTTCAGGTGAAGACATCATCCTCAGGCTGCTGTGGACAGGCTCCTGGGATGCGAGGTTCCCACGAAGTGAGCACAGCTGAGCTGCCGCTTGGTCCCAGAAATGCACAGAGTGATGATCTGTACTCAGCTGCCAGAGCCCAAAAGGTCACATCCAGGATGAAGGACAACTGAGAAGTGAGGATAATGCTTCCATGGTGCCCACAGCTTCCCATAGATGGAACACGCATTTGAATTTACAGCACCACAGATGTTTGGAAAAGAGCTCTTCAGCAGCTCAGCCAAAATTTAAGCACGATAAATGGGTGCTGCCAACCAGGGAGGCAGCGTGCAGCATTTTGCTCCAAGTATCACAAGGGCTGTGCGGTGCTTTGCTATTGCTGTACCAGGAGATGTCAGGAGACACATGCAGGTGCTGGTGAGATGCAGAAATCCAGAGCCAGCACAGACCCATGGTCACCATCAGCTTGGCCTGGGTTCTTTCTGAGTCTTCAGGAGCTCCAGAGTGGGACAAAGCTCCTGTAGGGAGGCAGGCACGAAACCCAGCTGTGTCACAGCTGTGAGCAGTTCCTTGGCTTTCTCCTCTTAACCAATAAATATGAAATACAAGAAAAAGGAAAAAACAGGCCTGCAGAAGATCTTAACATGATTCAGTGCCTTCACCCTACTCACGTGCTTTAAGTGCAGCTCCAGCACTTGCTGCTCTATGCAACGGGAACATCCCTGGGGCTGCACCGACCCCGCACACGTGGACCTGGACTTAGTGCTCGCGTGCAGTCCAGCCAAGGGCCATAGTTAAACTGCAAACAGCTGACGCTGCCCCAAGCTGGAATGGGGTCAAGCTTGTCCCCCTCGGTGCCCCCAGGGTGAAGCAAGCTGGGTCACCCTTACCCTGAAAACCACAACCAACCTCTGCTAAAAAAGTTTCTGCTAAAAAAGCAAGCCAAGAAGTGAGCCCTGTGGCTGCTCGTCTCTCGTCTGCTGTCCCAACACTTACCTGAGGCCGGCAGCCCTGCCAGCCTCTGCAACCTGCGGCTGGAAGCCAGTTCTGCTCTGCCAGTTTACAGCAAGCCTAAAGTGATAGGACGTGTGACACATACCTCAGCAGCATCAAAAAGCACGGCTGGGGCTGGGGTGTTGTTTATTTTTGCAGCCTTTCGGATTATAACTTCTGCCTCTTTATATCTTCCCTGCGAGATCAGCCAGCGAGGGGACTCAGGAATGATCCTGCAATGAGTTTCAGAATAAATGACTCAACGCTTTTCACCGAAGTAAGGCATTATTAAAACCACACGGGTGCTCTGTACGAGTGATGCTCTCATGTATAGTCAGCAGAGAAGCACGCGGGCAATGCAACCCATCCCACTGGGACCAGGGGAGGTCTGGGGCGCATGGGACGTGTGTGTCATCGTGCTGAAGCAGAAGTGTGGGCATTTCTCCTTGGGGGCAGCTTTCATTCACTGCTGTCCCCCAGCAAGCTGCACAGTTACTGCACAGACAGCAAGGATGGGGGCAGCTCAAGCAAGGTTTAGCAAAACTATTCTCAGGAAATTCATACGGTGCGGGGATGCTTTAAATGTGCAGAGTGTGCATCGAAAAGCTCTGTGTCATTGGAATCCTATGTATGAAACCTGACAGTTCCACCACAGATCTGACGCAGGCTTTCCCAGGCAAAGGACGGTGGCTGTGTCCCTGACGGCAGTTTCCAATCAATTCCAGATATGTGTAGAGTGAATTAACACCAAACACGGGACAGAAGGTCTCACCCTTCCTTAACTAAACCCTCTTCCCTTTCCAACCCAAGCCATTCCTCTATAATTCCTTTACCAAGCAGCTCCCCAAAGGGCTAAACCACGTCCTGGCTTTGAGTGCTACGTGATTTCTATCACCACTGCATTAGCTCCGAACTCCAAGTGCACCCACAGCAATCTTCTGCATGCTTTGATGGAGATTCCCACCAAATTGCAAAGCAGGACCCTGAAGCCATGCCTTAGGGACATATTTCACATGCCTCACAGTGCCAATCCCATAGCAGAAATCTGAAGGCTTGCATACAAAACCGACCTCCCCATCAAGCAGCAGTTTGGGACAGAGGGATATGCAACTGTGGTGAAGGACTCTCAGACATCTCAAGTTAAATGAGTGAAATAACCCTCAGGGGAGAATTGGCCCACGTAGCACAGGGAACTGCCGGCCTTTTGCTGAGATTTCACCGCCCAGCAGCAGTTGAATCCTCAGTAAGAATGGCTTAAAGGCAAAAGCAGGGAAGAAAAGTTAGACCAAATCACTGGGCAATACTACAGGGTAAGCTGAGAGGTGATCAGCAGTGCCTGGAGGCAGAAGGCAAGCAGAACATTTCCTAGCTGCTCTGGGAGTGGTGAAAAAAAAAAAAGCCCATGGCAGCATCAGTGGCAGCATCGGTGCTTGGCAACCCTGCACATAGCAGGGGGTTGAAACTCAATGATCATTACGGTTCTTTTCAACCCAGGCCATCCTATGATTCTATGATCGGGATCAGCAGGCGGTTATCTGGGCCTAGAACTGGCCAAAAACAAAACCACAAAGCCAAAAAAACAACCAACAAAGAACCCCCACCTCCACCACCGCCCCAACCCCTCAGCTCCACACCTCCAAGCAAACCCCTTCACGTGGGAAAGAGCCAATCCCCCAGAAGGGGAGGAGGTGCCCAGAACAGCCACACTCACCACCAGAGCGGAACGCAGAGCAGCCCCGGGAGGGTGAGCGCCAGCAGCAGCATCCGCCAGTCTCTGATGAAGTAAGCAAACAGGGGCAGCAACATGTAGCCAATTGCAAAAAATACGCAAACTCCTAACGTAGAGAATAGAATACGAACTGATTTGCCAAGAATTTCTGTTCCTGTTTAAAACAAGGGAGGTTGGATTAGCATCTTAACTCTTTCTGGTCAATCATGACTATATACTTCAGTGCATTTGCAAAGAGATAAGCTGAGCAGTGCTAGAAAAGAGCAGTTCCTCTTATACGATACTTCAGTGGACACTGCCAAGGAGTAACAGTGCAGTCGCTGTGTGACTGCCATCAGTGCTCACAGGTCTAACGGAGGGCTCAGAGCACTGTGCATCACCAAGCCCTCCTCTACTGCAAACAAGAAAAGAAACAGCTGGCAGTGCCTTTTAACGAAGCCCTCCACTTAACACCTCACAGGGTTCAAATGAGTTGGGAACAGAAATAAAGGCAGCCGCGTGGAAATGAAATGTGAAGGCTCTGCGCTTTGCTCCCGGCAGACGGGAAATATTGAGCCCCAGTGGCAGCCAATGCCCCCAGCAACAGCCAGAGCTGCATGTGAAGGTGAATGAGTGCTCCTCAGGGAATGAGGACTGAGCCGAGAGCTCCTAAATTACCTTTGTTAGCCTCATATCTGAAATACAGAATTCCAAAGCTGTCTATTAAGCCCAGCCCTGGGTGGGCTGCAGGAGCTATTTGCTCTGCATTGCTCAGTGCTGGGGAGCTCAGCCCCTTCCCAGAGCTTTCTGCCCTTGGATTTGGGGTTTCCTAGCTGGCAGGTTCCCGTCTCCCCATCCCAGTGCTGGCAGGGCCACCTGCTGCACATCCAGTTTGGGGTTAACGAGTAATTTGCTGCCAAAGGAAAGCTGGTCTGTGGGTGGGAACCAGTGCTGCTTTATCTCTGGGAACAGAAGGCTGCACTGCCAGCAGTGCACTGTGGCTGCAGGGCATGAAACACAAGGACTGTGGTCCCTGATAGCACTCTGTGACTGCAACCAGCATCACCGCATGACAGCAGACAGCAAGAGCTGTGTGACACAGCCTGGGGCCAGTGCAACACCTAGCAGTGAAAACTGGGCATGTTGTAAACCTTCCCTGAAGGTGTCCAAGGCCACGGATGGGTCCTGGACAGCCCGAGCTGGTAGGGAGCAGCCAACCCATGACAGGGGTGGAGCTGGGGGGCTGTAAGATCCCTTCCAACAAAACCATTCTGTGATTCTATTGTAATCATTATGTTAAAATAGAGGGTTTGTGGCACTACGAAGCCAATATAAGCTGACAACTTTCAGCTACAATTCTCTTCTGCCCCTCCTCTGCCCTCATTCTCCACAGCCGTAGCGCTGCCCCACATCCCCTGGGAAAATAAAGAGGGATTTTGTGGCCATCCAGGGCCCACAGCCACTCAGCCATCAGGGTCACTTGTGCTGCCCAAAGCCCCTGGCTCTGTACCAGCAGCTTCCCATCGAGGAAGCAGCATAATGGATGCAGGGTGATGCTGGCGGCCTCAAACTGGCCCCAACCAACCCCTTCATGGTCCCAAATAATGCAGTATGAGGGACAAAACTGACCTCAGGATGGAGGGAGGCGACAGCAGCTAGCTGGGATGCGATGCTGCAATGGCTATGTGCTGTCCATGGCAATGCTGCTGTGCTCTGAGGTGTGCAGATCCCTCTGCTACAGGGGCTGGGCAGGGAGGAGCCCCAAATGCTGCTGCTGACAGCCCTGCTCCTGCTGATAGCAGCCCTGAGCCTCCCCCCAACTCTTCCCCTTAACAGGACAGAAATGGGTGGTTGTGCTGATATTTGCTGCACCCACCTTCTTCTGTAAGCCTGCAGAAAGTACAGGCTCTAATTAATTATTTGAAGAGATCCCTTAAGGCATCCAGGAGAAGAAAAGTCATAGTGGCCTAAATTAGGAACCGTACCAACAAGGATTTAGTGCTGTCCCCAATGAAGTGCAGATTGAGAAGAAAAACAGTAGTACATTAAGCAAGCACTTAATCTAATGCAGATCAATTCCTACCCAGTATGAAGGCCACCACATAGTTAGAGATCTGTCCCATGCCCACTATGAGGAAGAGCACTGTGAACATCTCCCAGCTGGTGGAGAAGATCTGCAGGAAGCTGAAGCCGGTCTGCACAGCCATGGTCAAGAAGAGGATGCTCTTCCTGCCGAACCTGGGGAAGGACAAGGGCATGGTTGGAAAGATGGGATCTAGCTGTGGCGAAAGGGATGTAGGTGTGGTGTAATATGTAGAACTTCTAAAGAAGCTAAAGCAGATTTTGACTGAAACGTGGAGAACTGGGTGTTAAGCTCCCTTATGGATCCCACAGCCTCCAGCTGGGGCTGCTCCTGGGCTCTGCCCTGCTCTGAGCAGTGCTGGCAGCATTACCTGTCTGAGAGCTGCCCCGAGATGAAGGAGCCGATGAGGACACCCACGAAGAACAGGGAGGTGGTCAGCGGCACTTTCCAGTCGTCCTCACACACCAGGTTCCACTGCAAAGAGAAGACCCCACACTCAACCTCCGCCCAACAAGCAGAGGAGCCTTTGCTTCCTGGAAATCTGCCCATTTCCATACAGTATGGATGAATTCCCCCATCCTCAGTGCTGTGACACTGAGATCCCTGCTGCCAGCATGCAGCTGCCCGTGCCCATGGGGCTGCCTGCATCCAGACCTGTGTCATAGAACCATGCCATCAATACGGTTGGAAAAGACCTCTAAGATCACCAAGTTCACCCGCAGCCCATCCCCACCACGCTCACTAAGCACATCCTCAGGTTCTCTGGTTTATGGGTTTGACAGAATCTCTGTGAAGCGTGCATAGAACAAACTATCTTCTCACCCAGGTGGTTTTGCACATTCCCTTTCCCCCTGCAGCCTGCAGGTGCTCATCGCTCACCCTCACAGCTGGGACGAGGTTTGGGATGGGAGCCAGCATGGAAACTTCCACCCAGCACCCACACGGAGCTTATAAAACTCTGAAGAGCACCACGAGTGCAGCAGGGCTCGCTGACATCTCAGAGAGCAGCCCCAGTCAGGGCACGCGTATGGGGTGCTGCAGAACTTCAAACAGATGAGACAAATGTACCATGAAGGTAGGCTGGTCAGCCCCAGATCAAAGTGCAGTGTAATTTCAGTAATTAGCCTTGCTATCAAAGCAGGGACGTTGCCTCTGCCAGGACTCGCCCTTTGGAGAGGAACAAGGGGGTGTGCCTCCAGCCCTTCAATCTGATTAGTACCTGAAGGAAAGCATCTTGTCCCTGCTGGAAGGGAGGGGTGGGTTGGCATGGGCCAGGACTGAGCACTCATCTGATTATCTTAATTGCACTTGATGAGATGGAGGGGAAAGGTGGGCCGGCAGAGCTCTGAGACTTGCAGGGATTGTAGAGTCATGGAATATCCCGAGCTGGAAGGGACCCATAGGGATCATCGGCTCCAACTCCTCAAATGTTGGAGTGGGGATGCTGCTCTTGGAAAGTGTGCACTGGGATCTGTGACTCTTGTCAAAGGGAATGGAGATTTCTATAAACCTGGTAGAAGTCAAGCCCCGTATTAAAAACAAAGCAAAACCCAGCTGCAGGAAATGGGACGTGGAAAGCAAGAGTTTCTTCAGAAAAAAAATGAACAAAGGCAAAAGAATGGCAGCAGGAGGGCTGGCCCTGCATGGTACAAGCTTGGGTTCTGTGGGCCTCTATCCTGGGCCAGCACTGTGCCACTGTGCTGCGTCATCCCGTGATGTCCCAGCATTGAGATTTCCAAGGAAGAGTTCCTGCAGGATGTTCCTAGAAAAGCCAAGAGGACAGGAACAAGGGAGAAGGCTTCCAGGTTGCCATGTCCTGACTTGCCCGACTTCGTGCAGTCAGCAAATTGTGCGGTGCCAGAATGTGCAGCCAACACAGAACATTACTCAGGACATGAGAACATGACGCCTAATAAATAGACGGAGTTGTGGCGGCTGTCCCCAGTGAGCCTGACCCACTCTGGCTGCAGGTTTGCATTGGACACCAGGATGCTGCTCTGGGGGCACCAGGAGGCTTCCCAACAGCTCAGGGCTCATGGACTCAGCCTATGGATTGGAAATGAAGCCCCAGGATTAACATCTGTCACTAGTTAATCATAGAATCATTAAGGTTGGAAAAGACCTCTTAGATCCCCGAGCCCAAACCCAACTCACCCCACCATGCCCCCACTGCCTGGGCAGCTGTGCCAGCACCTGATGGCTCTTCTGGAGAAGAAATTTTCCCTAATATCCAACCTGAACCTGCCCTGGTGCAATGTGAGGCCATCACCTCTTATCCTAAAAGGACAGCATCCCAATGCTTCTGCACTGCTGGGTGGGAGCTGAGGAGGGGTCAGCACATCCAAAATGCCTACACAAAGCCAAAGGCACCAGCTGAAGGCACTTGCACTGATCCTGTGTTCCCCAGTGCCTAATGCCTCTCAGCAGCCATCCCATGGCATGCTACACAGACAGCAGGAATTAATGACATTGGGTCAAAGCCCTTTACATCTGCAGGATGTGATACACAGCATGCAGCAGCTGGTGGTGGGCTGGGATTTCTATCTAAAGGAACTGACTGCATTTGACAACCAGAAAACACCCAAACACAACCAAACCCATGGCCCCCAGCACACCTGGGGCTGCTCAGCAGAACAGTGCTGCTGATGGGAGTGCGTGCACTCAGCAACCCAGAGCTGCAGCACTCACAGCCACGGTGTCCAAATGGCCTTTGCTGGATAATTATCCATTAACCAGAAAATAAGTAATACTGTAATGTCCCTGGCCAAGTGCACTGCAGAGCAAAGTTCAGGTAAGCTTCCAAGCTTCTACCACTAGGAATAAGAGCTGCTCATGATCACACCACAGTTACCACAACGATAAGCTCTTTGCTATTGTGCTGGAACATTCATCTATTGTCTCTGTCATCTGTTCTCAGACCAACCCTATGACAGAGCCTGGGATGCTCTGCCTCAGGGGATCTGCACATCCCCAGACAGCCCAGCACAGAGCTGGCAGCCCCCAGCCTGCTCCTTTCCAGCAGTAATGGGATTTAATGCAACAGTGAATCAAACACAACATCCAGTGTTTCATCCTCTGCCATCCAATCCTGCTCCTCTGCTGAGGATGGTTTTGCAGGGAGCCTCCCCGATGGTGTGCCCAGACTTGCCTTTGTGAACACAGACAGAAATGCTGGGCACAAAAATCAGCATCACAAGTTTAACCAAACTGATCATTTTCATGGTTTCGTCACTGCCTGCTTTCCCTGTTTCAAAACCGAACCCAAAATCTTTCCCACATGTTCATGCCGTTCTGAACACAACAAGGATCCTCTCCATCTGGCCTACAGATGGGAACCCAGCACTTGGTTTCCACTGAAACTGAGTGTGCTCTGGCCCCTTTGGTGTACCCCAGGTCCCCATGGGAAACCCCACAGTGAGCACTGGGGGCTGAGCACATCAGGGGCTGCTGTCCCCTCCCCATATCCTGCTGCAGCTTTCCCCACCTGCACACATCAGTGCCCTCCCTGGCACGGCCCCACAGCCCTGAGCTCCTGGCAGGACCTTTCTTAGCAGTGCATCAGCTTTTGGTGGCCGATGGCCCTGCTGAGTCATCAGGGCTGCAGCCAGTGCCAACCACTGCTGCCCACACCCCAGGCACAAGCCATAGGCTGCACGAGTGGGATGTGACCCTGTGGTACCAGCAGGGTTAATGCTGGTACCACTGAGCACGACCAGGGTGGGATCCCAATCTCCACAGCTGTGTACAGACCCACCCTGAGCCCAAGGCTACAATGGCTTCAGTCTGTGTGGGATGCTCTGTTCCCTTCTGGGCTACTTGAATCCATCCTGGCTGGGGACACTGAGTGACACTGCCCATCCTAGGGCACGTGGGGCCATTAGCTGCCAAACACCAGCATGGGCTGAGCCCGTTATTGGCATCACCCTCTGACACAACACCAAAGAGCACAGCAGTCCCACAGCTTTTCGGGCATCACACTGTGCTCTATCACAGCTCATGGCCAGCAGAGAGCCCATCTAAATCAAAACCACAGAAGTGCTCCTGTGGCTGTCACCACCGACGTCCCCATGTCCCTGCACAGATGATGCCATTGCACAGGCTTAAAATCGAATAGGGCAGCTTGGCCACAGGCTCACAGCTCAGAGCCAGCTCCCCACCGGGTCACTGCCCACAGGGCTCCCAACCACCAAAGCCCCACTGTCCGTGTCCCTTGGCAGTGGTGGCATCCCCGTGCCAAGAAGTGAATCAATGGGAATTAGCCAAGACACTCAGCGTGCCAGCAGGGAGAAAGCAGCAGGAGGAAGCAGCAGGAAGAAACCATCATGCTTCTATTTTCAGCCTCTCTGCCACAGAAAATCCCTCTCCAAACAAACCACGCTGGCGCTCGAGACGAAAACACACAGCGATAACACGGGCTGCGGCAGAGCTCCCGCTCACCTCCCCCAAAGCATCACCGCTGCCCCAGCCCTTCTCTCAGGCATCCGACGCATTCCCTCAGGAATTCGCCCTGCGGGAGGTGGTGTGTGTGGGGGAGAACCGCTCGCTCTGTCCCCCCACTCCGGCGGCCCCGCCACCCCTCCGCGGCTCCGGGAGCGCGCACCGCACCGCACCCGCGCACCTCACTGACGATGGTGGAGTGGTACACGTCGCGGCTGTACTCCCAGCCGTCCAGGCACGGCTCCTGCTCCAGCTCCGCCAGCTGCACGTCGGAACCGGGCCGCAGCCCCAGCGCCGACAGGTTGGCGAGCACGGCCAGGCGGTAGCGGCGGCAGCGGCTCGGCTCCGTGACCCCGCCGCGCAGCTCCAGCGGGATGCTGGCGTTCCGCCACTCCTCGCTCAGGTTGGCTCCAGGGGGCACAGCGCAGCGGTGCTCTGGGGTACCGGCCAGGAACACGGCCGACATCCCGTTGAAGCCGTTGGGGATGATGCTGGCGCTGAGCAGGAAGAAGACGAGGCGCTGGAAGCGGCCCCACTCGCCCAGAAAAGCGGTCACCTCCTCGTAGTCCCGCATGGCGCTGCGTGAATCTCCGCGCCTCTGCGCGCCCCGTGCGGAGCGGCTCCACCCCGGTCCGGCCCCCCAGGGCGGGGCGTCCCGCTGAGATCGTCCGCTCCACCGCCCCCCAAACCGCTGCGGGAGCGCTGAGCAGCGCCCTGGCTCTGGGAGCAGCCGCAGCGCCCGCACGTGGCTCCGCAGCACCGCGCTCTGAGCACCGCCTGATTCCCGGCTGCTTCCCGTCCCTGGCGGCAGAATGCAGCGCGGAGCTTTGCGGTTAGCGGTGCGGGTCAGGGATGTGCCACAGCAAGTTGGCAGAGTTCAACGCAGAAATACGTAGGTCACTCTGAATGTAATACTGCCTATTTCTTTCCGTGGAAATTACAACAGCGACAAAGAACACGATAAGACTGTTGGATAGAGCAGGTTCTCAGCTCCAAAGTACTGTTTTTCAACATAGTCACCACCATTCAACGTGCGTTTTTGGCAGTGATGAACAAGAGCTGCATGTTGGGCTCATACAGATCTTCACCGGTGGAGGTGACCCATTTTTCTATAGCTGCTAGGAAAATGTTGCCCACGCAGTCCATCTTTCACTGTGCCAACATCCACTGTTTGGTCTCATAAACAGTCAGAGAGCATCGGTGGATGTCAGTGTGTGGGAAGGTTCGGCCCCTACTGCCTTACCGCCAACATCTGCCTCTGATGTTGAGAGCCTGTGTAATAATATAGAAGGCATTACTTTCGGAGCAGACTTCATTTTTTTACCAGCTGAGGGATGGTGCTATGGGCAGCGCAGGGCTGCCAGCAGCACAGCCTTGGCCTGAAGCAACCCACTGAGATGCAGGCGGAGCAGCTCTGTGAGCAGAGCCCTCCTATGCAGCAGCGGTGCTGAAGCAGCCACCGTCACACACCGCATGCACTCACACCCCCCAGGAGCTGTCATCCCCTGCAGCACGATGTCTATTTCCCCAGTGCTCACCCTGCACAACACACGAGGTCAGCGGTGTCTGCTCAGGGGGTTCCTGCAGCAGCTCCAGCCTGGAGAGAGCAGCGCCTCTGTGCCAGATCCTATCTGCTGACTGCTGCTGCACAGCACGTGGTGCTGCAGTGGGACCTGCAGATAGCTGCAAGGCTGTGCAGGAAATTTGAGCAACGCTGTCATCCTCTCCTGAAATAGCTCATGGGGCACTCAAAAACATGTCGTTGTTTGAAGTGTGTTTGAGTGCCCAGTGCTCAAACTGTTTCATAATGCTGCTCTGTGCCAGGCTCCTCTTCTGCTTGTGATGCTGGTCTGAGAAGACTTCCCTGGAAGTCACCAAAACATCCATGCACTGTGCTGGGCAGCCCTGTGAGCCCTGGTTTGGGGCCATCCTCTTATTGGTGCTGGCACAGCCCTGGGCATGTGTGAAACACAATCAGCCAGGAGGGAGAGCGGGGCTGTGATGTAGGATGCAGAAGGAAGACAGCAGGAAGACACAGCTCCTGTCTGCAGTGTTCTCCCAGGGAGCACAGGCTGCTTGCTGCTGCACATGTGCTGGGAGGCTCTGCAAGGGGCCTACCATAAGGATGGCACAGAAAGTGCTGCAGCAAGCAGCAAGCCCCCCACTCAGGCATTGCCTGCTCCCTCCTGGCTGGGTGTTGCTTTCTTGTTGTCTTTAAAGACGCATCCTGGGAATAATGTGCAGAAGAACACAGCTTGCTGAGATTCCATCTGGGCAGCAGTGACAATCAGAGGTGGAAGCTCTGAAAACAGCGGTGCAGTGCCAGGAGCGCTCTGCAGCAGTGCCTGGGCAGGAGAAGCAGATGGCAGCATTGATCCGGGCCAGGCAGAGAGCTGCAAACCAGAATTAGGGATGGGAGATGATGTCATGCAGCAAAAGACTGGGACTCCTCTTTGCCTGCAGAGGGACTGCGAGGGATGGCTCGTGCCCTTCTGAGCCACTGCTCAGCCAAAGGTGGTCGTGGTGATAAGAGTGAGGGGAGCCACATGGGGGGATCAGGGCATGCAGATGGGCAGCTCCAGTCCTTAACGGTGTAAGGATTCAGACAGTGCACGCTCAGCTCCTTATTTACTGCCATTATTCAGTCAACAGTAATTATGCAGTCAACCGTAATTGCCTACAGAGGAATAATTTGCAGTGCTCATAAACAGCTGTGGTTAGACGGCAAATTTAGCATATAAAAGTAAGTGCTAACGCATATAAGATGCTCACGTTTATCTGGTTTACAGATGAATCCTC
>PPHD01017086.1:0-15231 GCA_002909625.1 Bambusicola thoracicus
CTGCCCAAGGAGGTGGTGGAGTCACCGAACATGGGGGTGTTCAAGAAACGTTTGGATATTGTGCTGAGTGATATGATTTAGCTGGGGAGTATTGGTGATGGTTGGACTGGATGATCTTTTAGGTCTTTTCCAACCTTGATAATTCTGTGATTATGTGATTCTGTGAATATCTTTTCCAAATCTTTGAAGGTGTTATAGTTTATGGCAAAAAGTGTTTTGAAGATTTCAGCAAAAGAGGACATTTGAAAATAAAACCAAAACGTCTTTCAAATAACCCACATGTTGTGTAAAAAATATTTCTTCTTTTCCATTAAAAGTAAGCTTAATTTTTAATAGTCTTTCAAAACAATTTTCTGGTGCAACTGTCTTTGGTTTCTGCCAGTCCCAACTATATTCCAGTGAATTTTGTCTGTGCATTCATCTTAAAATAATTTGAATTTCTAGCATGTATGCAGTAGAATATTTACACTAGGAATATATAAAATATTTCTACATATTTATTATGATCTATTTATACCTTTTTTACTATAGACATATTTAATATCTAAGTTCCATGCAACTCATGAGCCACACAGATGGAAAAACAGGAAGGACCAAATGCATTTTCTATTAATTTTCAAAGGTGAAAGCTGTAGAAACTTTCTTCCCACAAATATATATATGTACATTATTTGGAAAATATTGGTTTATCCTCCTTTAATGGTACAGTTTTACTAGTATGAACACAGCTAGTACTGCATAAACACCAGTTCATGCTCGATGAAAACTGAAAGAATAAATCCCTGAGTGGAAAGAGGCATCTTTTCCAAACCTAGAGTTCTTACCTCCAACGCTTTCTGCTTTAACAAGCCCAGCATCTCTAAAAATCAGCAAGGACACCTACCAAGCAAAGTATTTTACATGAATTACAGAATCACAGAATTGCAGGGGTTGGAAGGGACCTCAAGAGATCCTTGAGTCCAACCCCACTGCTGCAGCAGGTTGCCTACAGTAGAGTATACAAGAAAGAATCCAGGTTGATTTAAAATGTCTAAAGAGAAGGAGAATCCACAACCTCTCTGAGCTGATTGTTCCATTACTCTGTCACTCTCAAAGTAAAAAAATTCTTCCTCATGTTTGTAGGGGAATTCCTGTGTTCCAGCTAGTATCTTTTGCACCTTGTCCTATCACTGTGCACTGTGCACTGTGCACAATCACTGGTGCGATTCTCTTGATATTCACTCTTAACATATTTATATGTTGATAAAATCCCTCTCCATCTTTTCCTCTTCAGGCTGAATAGTTCCAGGTCTCTCAGCCTTTCCTCATAACAGAGATACTCCAGGCCCCACAACATCTTTGTGACTTTCCACTGCCCTCATTGCCTTTCTTTAACTGAGGAGACCAAAATTGGACACAGTACTCTAGCTGTGGCCTCAGCAGGGCAGATTAGAGGGGGAAGTTCATGTCCCTTGACCTGCTGTCCGTGCAATTTTTAATACACTCCTGCTTCCCACTGGCCTTTTTGGTCAAAAGAGCACACTGCTGGCTCGTAGTAGTCCTGTTGTACATCAGAACACCCAGGTCCTTATCCACAGAGCTCCTTTCCAACAGGTCATCTGCTAATATGTTCTGATGCACGTGGTTTTTTTCCTTAGGTATAGGACTACATGTGCTCTTGTTTAACCTCAACATGTTCCTCTCTGCACAACTCTCAGCCCGTCCAGGAATCTCGGAATGGTAGCACAGCCTTCTGGTGCATCAAAACCACTCCTCCCTGCTTCCTATGATCAGCAAAGTTGTCACTTTCCTTTCAGTTTAGTTAAAGCAAAAGCTTATTATGTTGTTTGGATGGACTTGTGGATTTAGCTTTTAGATTTAGCTGCATTGATTAACAAAGGTAGTATAATATTTTCTGGAGTTTGTAATTTGGTCTGTTTTCAGCTCAGATCAGCAGCTAGTTACCCAAATTTACTCTTGTGAGTTATGGCAAAAAAAAGGAACAGCAGTTATAAAACATTAAAATCAATTTCTATTCTAGAAATCAGAACTATCATAAAAATAAACTAACTGGATTAAAGCAAATATTTGTATAGATCAGAATAATACTACAGAATAATACTTTGAACATAGTGTAATCAGAAATAAGTATTAAGGAAGATATGAGGACATATAGAACAATAATTTCTGTTAATTATCTCCACAGCAGTAGTTTTCAGATCAGCAGTGGCTTGTGAGTCAGAGTTGGTATCACCCTCCAGAACTATATTGCATAGATTTTATTCCATTAACTCTAGGTGGTCTTGAGGTCATAGAAACCTGTAGTTTCTACTATTCCTTATTAGAGTGCCAGAACTGTCTGAAGTAATGCTGGTCTTTATTGCTTTGAACCTACCACTTGCTATTTCCTGTTCCTTATTCACTCTCTCCCACACTCCTTAAAGTTTTATAGACTGTTTCGCTAGGTCCTAAAATATTTATCTCTGTACTGAAGAGTTTATGTTATTTAATAGTTTACCATATCCAAGCCACATATTCTTGTTGCCTTTTAACCTCTTTCATTACTTACATCTCTTTTTTTGAAAATCTAAGATGGAAAGAGGGATCAGCTGTGAAAAACAGAATATTTTTTGTTATGCTTTGTTTTGTTTTTGTTTTTGTCTCAAAGCTTGCTTCATGAGGCCTTTTTGGTGATAAGACTCTGACTACTGCAAATTATCTAGGGGGGTGAGTGATGGGTATAACAGTGCTACAGTACTTCTGCTTATGATTGTAAAGATAACCAGAAGCAGGACAAGCAGAATTTTCAAGGGGGTGACTTGAAGGAGCTGACCACTGCAAAAGGTGATAATGCTTGTGCAGGGCAACGAAGGCACCACTCCCTGCTGGCTTAGCTGTGTGGCCAGGTATGTCACTCTGACTGAGAGAAAAGAAAAAGAAAAATAAGTAAATAAAACTGAGAAATGGGGGATAAAAGGCCCTCACTAAACTAAGGACTTTGGAGAAGAACTCCCAAAGAAAAGAAGCCTTTGGTGGAGGAATTCCCTAAGGGAAAAAAACCTCTTTGGAAGAAACCCTCGGGGCTTGCTTGCTGTGAAGCTCCCCGGTTTCCTCCCATCTGCCATGATGATTGGATGTATTTCCTGAGTTCATCAGACCTACTACGAGCCACTCTGGACCCATGGTGGTGACCATCTCTCTTGCTTTTATTTCCTATCTCTTTTCTATTGTCTGCATTCCCTTCCCCATATCCATAAGCAACTAGGATTTGTAATAAACAGGTTGGGCTAACATTTGACCCATTGTGACTTAATCTTGCTGTCAGGTGTACATATACTAAAAGAACCACCTCTCCCTCCTATAAACTGGAGTGAGACACCAACATACAGAATTGCATACCTTACTCAGTATATATTTGATGTGGCTCTGGGTAGTGACATTCTGATGATCTCTGCAACTTATTCAGTAAATTCTGTCATTTCATTTACTGTCTTAAATGCTGCTGAGTTGTTGTTTTCATAGTTTTATGCATTATAAAGCCAAGATCTTATTCTAAATAATAATATGTAATTTTTATATAAAAATTTATTCTTAGGGCTAAGGTTGCCATCCCATCTCATGTCATTGTTTAGATTTGTCCAGTGACTGCCTCCCCATTATGAAAATGGGTCACGTCTTTCAACCATTTTTTTTTTTTAAACTGAGCCTATACCTCCTGTATTTTTTCTGTGCACTGACTCATCTGAAGGGCTTCACTGTGTCCATGAAGAGCAACTTTTCACAAAAGATAAATCTGTTGTTTTGGTTGTTTTTGTTTGTTTGTTTAAATATCATTTATTTACATGTCCAGTACATTCAGTTTTTATTCATTCTGTTTTTCAAAAAGTCAATAATGTTGCTCAAAAAAACCCCCAAAAAGTTAGCCACAGTCCTTTCAAAGACTTAGCATCTTACTGCACATTTACACTGCAATTAATGTTATGAGAAAATAATTTCTATCTTAAAGAATCCACTTAAACTTCACTTAGTTCTCCTCAAATGTAGTCGTGTTCTCAGTGATCACTACTGTGAAATACGTACTGCCTTGGTTGTGTTGTGCTTCTTATTATTGAACTTTTTTCTTTATGTGAAGTCACTGTTTTTATTGCAGTGGTGGAAATTATACTCAGATTTCTGAGTATACTCAGAATTTGAGTAGGTAAAAGTTCTTAAAAAGTTTATTAAAAAATGCTTAGTTCATCTTTCTTTAAATTTATTTTCCAATTTCCTTTTTGGTTCTCAAACCAAAGAACACTCTTCATTATGTATTTCCACTTAAGCAGAAAACAGCTGCTAAATGGGAGTGATCCTGCCCATTATTTACAGCTCTGTCAGTCGCATGCCTTCTGTCAGGGCCTGCTTCATCTTGGAAGACATGGTGAACCCTACAGCTGGGGTTATCTTTGCAGGTCTTCTCAAAAGCCATGTACAAGAAATGAATAAATAATTTTTTTTCAAGGTAGGTGGCAAACGTTGGCTGTGGGAATACAGCTGGTGAAAGAAGACTCCAGATATCCTCCTGCATGCCTCTTCCAGCAGAACTTAAAGAGAGAGCTTGTCTCTCTCAGTAAGAAAGGACTTAGAGAGCACAACCCATGTGGCAACTTGAGGATGGGCAGTGTAAAAACAGTTACCACAGGGTACCTGTTTTGTCCCAGTGGACTGCAAATACAACAGCCACCTCCAGGCAAGGTGTCTGGCAGCAGCAGTGCAGAGACAAGTATGCTCAAAGTCAGGCCGTGGCTCCTGAAAACTGCTCCTTGGTCTTAGGGTTGCTTGTGTGCCCAGCACCTGCAGACAAGTGCCTGAAAAGCAGGTGGCTAATGCAGATATCATCTAAGCTTCATTTCACATACCGTAGGCAGGTGGTCCAAAATGACTTCACTAAATGTCTTGATCCTGTACCGGGCAGATTTGTAAAGAATGTTCCAGGGGAGATGGGAAAGAGCAAGAAGGAGAGAAGGGAAATACAATATTTTCCAAAAAATGCACAAATGGTCCTATCATTTTCAGCTGTCGGACTTTCTAAATGTGGCAGATCTGCCTCTTCTGATTAAATGCCATTCTTATAGAAATGCAGAGCAACTTTCTCAAAATAGAATAATTTATTTCTAGCCCTCACAGACGCATCCAAAATAGTTCTGCTACTTTCCCCCCGCATTTTGCATCTCTAAGCATTTATTCAATAGAATCTCACTGATTTTAGTCAACCTTAGCTGTGTTTTGTGTGCTGATTTAAAAAAAAAAAACAAAAACAAAAACAAAAAAACAGCTAATTCCTGTATTTCTCTATATTTGGAACTTCTACAAACAAAAATAATCTGTTTGGAAAGCTGCTGATGCAAATTTTTTCTCTATCATTTAAGCTATCTTGTGTATTTGGGAGCACTGGAATAAATCAAACTTGATTTACCATGGGCTTATACTTTGTAGTTAGTTGATGTCAGTTGTCTTAAGTGACAAGTGACGTTCAAGCTTCATTTAAATCATTTCTTGTGTCTGAAGTTTTTAAATAGATGGTTTCTCTCCCTTTCAGATACTCTGGCTTTTGCTAAGAGTTAGAATCCAGTAACATCCCTTCCTTCAATGAGTCCTTTTCCACCTGAACCTTTTTTTCAGGAGTCTTTTATGAGTGTTATAGCTTTGAGATTTCTCTCTCTTCTATGTCTGTGTAGCTGGTTTGATATGAGAAAGGGGGAGAAATTTAGGGAGCATGACCATTTAATCTTTGTTTCCATAACAAATCTGGATTAAAATAGCCATAAATTTGGCATCCACCAATCTCTGAATTTCAACTCTAGTAAAAGACTACCAAGTAAAAGAAGATGCCAACTTCAGTGTTAGGTTCCCAAATGCTAAACAGTAGAACTGGTATGCATTTGTGATTTCTTCCTGACTTTTCTCCCATGACATACACAAGATATTTCAACAACAACAAAAATCTGCATTTCTGCACTCTGGAGGTAATGATTCTCAGGCTGTTGTTTTCTTGTTCTGCTATTTGACAACAGAAAATTCCTGAAGGACTACTGTGACCAAAGCCCATGTGGAGGACTGGAGTATCCTCTGCTGTGTGATTTAAGTTTAGACCTGAAGCTTTTATGAGGGTACTCTTCCTTACTTTGCTTCAGAATTTGTTGTTCACACATCCTGAAATGAAAGGAGAAGGTGAGGAGGATGAATGACTGAAAAACAGAGAAAATGGTACTACATCATGTCACTATCGACACATTGTGGAATCTTGGTGTAGCAGTTTAATTGGTTCATGTTTCCATTGCACTTCCAAACTTGTGGACATGAGCACCAGCACTCCTCAGTTAATGACAATGCAGAACTGAACTCTAGACATACTGACGTGGTAGAAATAAATAGCAGTGAATACTGGTCCCTCTTTCTTGCTGATGAGTTGACTACTCGATCCAAGACTTGCCAGTCTTCCTTGCAGTGCCCCAGTCCATGTTAACATAAAAAGAGGGGCTCACAAGTATTAATCAGGAATAGACTCTTCTTCTTGACGTTTAAAAAACAACCCAAAGCCTTCCATTATTGGAGCCTCTACCTTGTAGATATTAGGTAGAAATTAGGATGTAGAAAAGCAACCTCTACTGAAATGTGAAGGCTGTGGTATAAAGTAAGCAGTAGTCTGATGGTGATTAGCCAAAGCTGCTCTTTCATTCAGCAATGACTGTTCAGCAAATATGGCTCAGTAAGTGCTGTTGCATGGGATAATAATTTTTGTTCCAGTGTGGCGCCAGGCACAGACTTTTACTGTAATCTCTGCTGGAGGCATTTATGAGAAAAAAAAAACAGAAGTTGTGATGCTGTCTTTCTATGTTTTGTTCTTGAAATCAAAGAGGGATTGCACAGTTCCTGATGCACAATAACTTCTTCAAAATTTAAAACTGAGAGCTAAGTGCTTGCAGCATGCGGAAGCCAGTGTAGACTAGGGATAAGCCATGCCCTAGTCCTCTTCTGTCCAGCAATATAAGCACAGCCTCTGAGAGCAAAGAGATTGTACAGATCTTTAAAGTTGCAAGTCAACCTATCAAACATTACTGACCAATGCTTGCTTGTCTTGTTGTTTTGCACCACCTTATCCACAGTCAAATTGCATGCCGTCAGCTGAATTTAGATTTCATTCATAATTTCTTGAAGCTGATAGCAGCATTTCCACTGGCTGTTGTCTGCCTTAGACAAAAGACCTTACAAAGGAAACATACTTAAGAGCTAAGGCAAACTAATGCTGTAGACAAGGCATGAGGTGTATGTGAGTGTTTGTTGTTCCCATGATTCACAGTAATTCAATACAAATACATTCCTTTATGTTTACTTCATTGATGTCTAAAAGTAAGTAATTGCAAGTAACAATAAATATTTGCTTTTGCAATGGCAGAAGCAGGGAAAAACAGCTTAATCCTTTGTTAACAGTCAGGAACCAGGTGATGCTGGAAAACTTCACCCACTTCAAGGAGCATAACTATAGTATTACAATAGACAGTCAAGGAGCAAAATTACACAGAGAATTCTCATCATCAGTGTGGTTGAAGGGAGTAAATTGGTAACTGTAATGAGGATTGTTAATGCTTACCATTATACAGTCAGTGAAATTAGGTAGTCCTATGCTTGCCAGTAGTAGGCTACTTTTTGTAAAGAGTCCAGTTAGATAGAAAGCAAAGACACAGAACATTTGTACAGCAAGAATAATAATCAGGAGACATACTGTGATGGCACCCGAAGATAAACTCAATCAAAACCTCTGAAGTCAATAGAAATGACTGCAGAGTTTCATTACATATTTCTTGATCTGAACAGGCTGGTTAGCAGTATGGACAGGCTGGATAGCTGGGCTGGGGCCAGTGGAATGAAGAAGACCAGGTGCTGGGTCCTGCACTTTGGCCATAACAACTCCATACAACAATACAGGCTTGGAGCACAGTGGCTGCAAAGCTGTGAGGAAGAAATGTACCTGGGGAGTGTCGGTCACCACTTGGCTAAGCATGAGCCAGCACTTTGCCCTAGGAGCCAAGAAGGTGCCACATCGTGTCACCTTCAGCAAGTTTGTGAATGATACCAAGCTGAGTGGTGCAGATGGCACAATAGAAGGGAAAGATACCATATAGAAGGACCTGAAAAGTCTTGAGAATTGGCCCCATATGAGCCCAGTGAAGTTCAACAAGGCCCAATAAGGTTGCATCTGGGTTGAGGCAATCCCAAACATCGTTACAGAGTGGGGGAAGAAAAGACTGATAAAAGCCCTGAAGAGAAGTGCTTAATGATACTGCTGAATGAAAAATTAGACATGAGATGTTAGTGTGAGCTGTAGCCCAGAAAGTCAACTTTATTCTGGTTTTCATCAAAAGACACAAGTAGCGGGTGGAGAGAACTGATTCTTCCCTTTTATTCCACAATTATGAATGGAAAAGTGCGTTCAATCCTGACACTCCAGCAAAAGCAAGATGTGGGCCTGTTATAGTGAGCCCAGAGAAGTACCACAAATACGATCAGAGAACTGGAGCACTTCTCCTTCAAAGAAAGCCTGGGAGAGCTGGAGTTCTTTATTCTGGAGAAGAAAAGGCTCTAGGGAGATCTTATTGCAGCCCTTCATTTCTTACAGGGAACTCATAAGAATAAATTGAGAGAGACTTGGGCTCATAGTGATAAAATGAAAAGTAGTGGTTTAAGGCAGAAAGAAGGTAGATTTAGAATAAAAGTAAGTAAGAAAGTCTCCGCTATGAGGGTAGTAGGACAAGAGAAAAATTGCTCAGAGAAGCTATGGACGCCATATCCTTGGAAGTCTTCAAGGCCACACATGGTGGATCTCTCTGGAGCCTGATCTAGTGATATCTTTGCCTCCCCTCAGCCTCCTCTCCTCTGGGCTGAAAAGTCAAGGGACTTCATCTGAGACTGGGCTCACATCCACTCTTTGGTGGCAAGTGTCAATGAACGTCACTGAGTGCCATTTTTTTCTGCATGGAGGAATTCAGTGACACTTCTGCTTCATATGCAATTCCATGGCAGATACCATTCTGTCAGACTGCCCTTCTGTTTCCACCTGCCACACAGCAACAATGTGTACTGGTGGGAATGTTCAGCCTCTACTACCATACCACCAACACTTGCTTCTGATATCATGGGCCAACATAATAAAATAGGAGGCATTACTTTTGAAGCAGTCCTCATAATTGACAGTTGCTCCATCCCAGATGCAGAATGTAGCACTTTTGTTAAACCTCATACAGGTGGTGATTATCCAATTTTCTAACTTGTTAGAGATCCTAGCTATAATTTGTATTCCCTTTTTATGGAGCCTCTCTACTGTTGAGAGGTTTCATGGGAGGGACTCTACAAGTTTTCCTAATTTAGTATGATCTGAAGACTTTATCGGCGTGTGCTCAAGAATAGTACTCAGCGAGGAAACCCACTAGTGACTGCCACCAGCCTGATAGAACCTCATTTATTACAATGTTCTGAGCCCGTAAGCAAACAGCTCACCCACTGCACTGTGCTTTTTTAGCTCTATGATGGACACTTTGTCCAGAGGGATACTTCAACAAATTTTCAAAAGATTTACTGAGATCCAAAAGGTTTACATCAACTGGCATCCCTTGGTCACATAGGTGGGTAATTTTGTAATTAAAAAAAAAGTTAGTTAAACAGAACTTAACCCTTTTGAAGCCCTGCTGGCTATTACCATTTACTGTGTTGGCTTTTATTAACTATTTTTCAGTAATTTCCAGAATAATTTCCACCATCTTACCAGACATCAAAGAGACACAGTAAGGTTTATAATTCCCAGGATTTTCTTTCTTATTTCTTATTATTTGTCAGCTTCTGTTTGTCCAGGACCTCTCTAGATTTTCCAAGTGTACTGAAAAACAGCATCTATCTTGCATGTACAATCAATTATGTACATTTTCACAAAAAACTTGAATGGATGGCCTATTAATTTGTAGAAAGGTGACTTATTTTCCCTACCTTGTCTATCTCATTCCAACCAGAGTCCTGTTACTGGAAATTACTTTCCCTTACAGGCCAAAATCCATTCCTCACTCTGTGCATTCTCCCATGATCATCTCTGCAGGAGCATGACTAAACTGTAGGAGAAAATTGAATATATGAAGTAGTTTGTAACAGTCAATTTAAAATGAATGTAAACCAATCTTACTTTTGAATGGAAAGAAGATTGTGTATTATTCATTGTCTTCACTCAGGAGTGAATATACAGTTGTTAGTTCTACAGCCCTTAGAAGTGGCACTTCTGACAGGCTATCTATTCATAGGAGATGCTATTTATAGTGGTATTTCATTTAATATTGCTATAGAAATCAATAGCAACCCTATGAAAATGTGATATCATAGAATCATAGAGTCATAGAATCATAGAATAATTTGGGTTGGAAGGGACCTCAAAGGTCACCTTATTTCACCATGTCTGCCGTGAATATTCTGGCAGATCAGGTTGCACAGAGCCTCATCTGGTCTGGCCTCAAATGCTTCCAGGAATGGGCTATTCACAGCTTTGCTGGGCATCCTGTGTCAGTGCCTTTCCAATCTCTGAGCAAAAAGTTTCTTCCTAACATCTAATATATATCTCCTTCTTTAAATTTAAAACCATTCACCTTGTCCCGTCAGTGGCTGTCCACGCAGCAAGTTGCTCTCCCTCCCGTTTTTAAGCTCTTTTGAAGTACTGGAAGGCAGTAATGAAGTCTCCTCAGACCCTACTCTTCTCTAGGTGGAATAAGCCCATCTTCCTCAGTCTGTCTTCAAAAGAGAGGTTCTCCAGCCCTCCAACCATCCTTGTGGACCTTCTCTGGGCTCACCAACAGCTGCACAAACTTCTCGTCCTGGAGGCCCCGGGCCTGAATGCAGTATTCCAGGTGGGGCTTCATGAGGGCAGAGCAGAGAGTAACAATCATCTCTCTTTCTGTCATGATTTTGTTTTTTGTTATCAGTATTCCACATCACAACATCATATAGTGCTCTGGGAGTTAAAGAGTTAATGCTCTAGTTCTGTGGATTGTCGATGATTCTGGGTATACCTCTCAGAATAGAAGAACTACATATCCCAGCAGACTGTTCACTGTTCTGTTTCTTTTTTCTGCTCAGAGGGAAACAGGTCACAAGACATTATTTTCTTTTTTCCCTTTCTGCTTGTCTCTGCAGCATGTGTACTCCCTAGTCATCTTGCCATTAGCATTAGAATAAGGCCTTCAGTTTTTGGACACTCATTTTATTTGCTCTGCTAGCTTCAATTCCAATTATATTGTACTATATTATGTTATCTTTCATTCCAATATTATATTTAGTAAATTAGCTTTCCTTCTCAGACTGTTGCTGCTGTTTTGTTTTTAGGCCCATCCCCTTAGTCTTTCCCCTTATCCCCCTTCCCCTTTCCTGGGGTGTGGGTCTGTGGGTCCTCCCACCCCATTAGTCATAGAACCAGGCCAAACCAGCCTGTAAACCATTGACACTTGCCCTCTGTTGATGCAGCCCAGGATGCAGGCAACGTTCTGGGCTGCAGGCACACCCTGTTGGCTCACATCAAGATTTTCATCCACCAGAACTCATAAGTTCTTCTCTACAGGGCTGTTCTGAATGAATTCTTCTCCCAGTCTGTACACATATCTGGGATTACCCATCCTAAGTGCAACACACTGCCTTGTTGAACTTAGGTTCACATAGGCTCACTTTTCAGTCCTGTCCAGGTCCCTGTGGATGGTATCCCTTCCTTCTATCAAGTGTACCACTCAGTTTGGTGTCATTAGAAAACTCACTGAGGCTATACTTAATTCCACTGTCCCAGTCACAGATAGAGATGTTGAGGAGCACTGGTCCCAAGACAGACCCTGGGGGAGCACCACTCATCACTGGTCTTCTACTGGGCATAGAGCCATTGACCGTGACTCCCTGGCTGCAACCATCCAACCAATTCTATATTCACTTAGTAATCTATCCTTCAGATCCATATTTTTCCAATTCAGAGATAAGAATATGATGTGGGATCTTACCAAAGCCCTTGTAGGAATCCATGTAGATGGCATCAGTTGTTATTCTTTTCCTTAATGATGACATCACACTGTCATAGAAGGCCACCAGATTGGTCAGGCATAGTCTGCCCTTGGCAAAGTTGTGTTGGCTGCCTAGGATCACCATCTCATCTTGCATGTACCTTAACATAGCTTCTAGAAGGATCTATTCCATGATCTTTCCAAGCAGATATGGGGCTGATCAGCCTACAGTTTTCCAGATCTTCCTTTTTCTCTTTCTTAACAATGGTAGTGTGGTTTTCCTTCCCTCAGGCACTGGGATTTCACTTGGAGATTCATGATCCTTGAGGTCCCTTCCAGCTCGACCATTCTGTGATTCTGTGACTTCACAAGAATGACAGATATGGGATTGGCAGCCACATCGGCCAGTCCTTTTAGGACCCTGGAATACATCAATTTATCATCTGACTCCCTAGATTTCTACACATTCAGTAACGACAGGTGGTCTTGAAGTTGCTATTTCCTTACTGTGGGAGGAATTTTGCTCCCTTGACTCCTGCCTAGATGCTCAGTGATGCAAAAGGCGTGGGATGGCTGACTGCCAGTGAAGCCTGAAGCAAAGAACTTGTTGAGTACCTCACCCTTGCCTTTATCTATTGTTGCCATTTCTCCCTTCTAATTTATCAAAGGGGGTACACTCTCCTTGGCTTTTTTTTTTCTGATCATTATACCCGTAGAATTCCCTCTTGTCATTTTTTATGTTCCTCACCAAGTTTAGTTCCTTCTCTTCCTTGGCTTTCTTGATCACATCTCTGTGTGTCCACATGTCATTCTTGTGTCCTTTCCAGGCTATCCATCCCTGCTTCCACTGCCTGCATGTCTGTCTTTTCCCTCAGTTTGACCAACAGCTCCTTATTCAGCAATGTCAGTTTCCCGCTTGATTTCTTATCCTTGATTTTTTATGCTGGAGGATGGAGAGCTCTTGTACTCTTAGAATGGTATCCTCAAAAAGCGGGCAACTCTGTTCTGTTCCTTTATCCCTAAGCACAGTTTCCCAGGAGATCTAACCCAATAACTCCTTAAACAGCCAGAAGTTTTCTTATCTGACTGTCAGTGTACTGTCTATCCTCTTTGCCAGGCTCACATTCCTTGAGATCACAACTTTCTACAGCTCAGATTGCCTCTAATTTTAACTTCTTCAGTGGTCTCCTCAACACTGTTGAGCATCAGATCCAGATTTGCTTTACCTCTGGTTAGTTTATCTAATTTCTGGACCAGGAAGTGTGCTCAATGGACTCCAGGAGTTTCATGGATTGCTTTCAGGCCAGTGCATTGCTTTCTCATTGGACATCTGGATGGCTGAAATTCCCCATCAGGACAAAAGTCTGTGAGTGCAGTGCTTCTTGTAGCTGAGGTAAGAAGGCCTCTTCAACTGGCTCACCTTGAACAGGAAGTCTGTAGTAAACTCCTATTGTTAATCCACAAGCTCTGAAGATTATCATGGCTGTTTTTAGAAGTGGGTCTTCACAATCTATCCATCTCTAATGTATAAGGCTACTCATCTACTTCTCTTGCCCTTGAAGCTTGTAGCCTTGAACATTCCAGTTGTCAGTAAGGCACTCTAGAGAGATTATCTGAGTGGCAAATGAGTGAAGTTCATTGCCTCTCAGCAAGAAGCCCCTAATTGTTATCATCCTTCTTCTTTATTTGGTGACACGTTCTGATTTGCTCCTTGATTGGACCAACCTAACATAGTTATTACCTGAGCCTGAAATATTAGTCATGCCATCTCCTCTTTGCAATGGCCAAGCCTCACATCAGTTGCCTGAGGGCACTTCAGGCTCAAGAGGGAGACTCCTCCTTCTGCACCAGGCAGAGAGGAGGGTCTAGTTTCCCTCTGTCTTATGGAAGCTAACTTAGCTACTTCCCCTTGCAGGGATTAAGATACAGGTATTGGTATGCTTTTATCATTCCACAGTATAATGCATCATATATATATAGTGCTCTCTCTCTGATGTCTGAATAATACACTGTCTGATGATTTACTCAGGCAGCCTGGACACTTGTTGAAAATTTCACTGAGCTGAGCATGCTTGCATCCATGACACCCCTTCTGCCCTTAGGCTCTTGAGGGATGTCTAGATTCTGGAGTTCCACACAGCTGAAGGTCTGGACAGCTCTGTTGTTCCTCAGAAGCTCTGTCTGTGTGTATGTGTCAGCTCTGAGTGGTGGTGGCCACTCAGTCTGGGTTTCTGACTCAGACCAAATATTGTGGCAGGTGGTCACCATGTTTGTACCAGTAGGTGCAGATCCCTACTGCTCTCAGAAAAGGGAGAGAGTGGGCTGCCACTCATGATCTGCCATATCATGTGCTACAGATCCTTTGTGCCATTTTTGCCTGTCCTGGTCACCACGCTACTGGTTGCTTGCATTCCCAAGGAGCTGCCTTTGTATATGTGAGGATGTTATACCTCTGCTTCTAGCCCTGTCAGTGCTTCCTAAGCTTCTGTCACAAGGGTTGAGAGCTCCTGGCAGCTCTGGGAGAGTACCTCCTGGCCCTGGATTCTCCTTGATTTTAGGAACACTCCCAGCACATTGTAGTCTTTCACTGTTGCAGAACACATCTGCACTGGAGCTCATCACTTCAGAAAATTAAAGCCTTTGAATTATTTGCTAGTGCCTACCATAGTTAGAACAAGCTCCAAATGTAATTTCAATATTTTGTTGATCTCTGTACTGATGAATATTATTAGTTTCAGTTATTATTTTAGTCATCTAGAATATTTAATTGTTCTTAACAGCTAAAGTCATAACGGATCACTTGATTAATTATAATGGTTTATTTTTGTAATGGGTCACTGCTCGAAATCCATTTACCACTTTGTTGAGCCTAAAAAATCCACATTAGTATAGAAAACAACAGTCTTTAAAAATATAGCTTTATTCCAAAAGTGAAAACTAGGAGGGAGTGTGGTACTATTGAATTACAGTGTGTTGTAATAGTGTGCTGTGTAAGCAAATATGTAGCCAAACGTGTTTGAGAGGAAAATTTAAAATAGGGTGTGAGAGAAATAGTAGCAGTGGAAAGGTAACATCAGCACTGTGGAGTGACAATGTCACTTTTCAATCTCTATTCAATAATCTCTTTTTGTACATTCAGTGAGCATATATGAACTCTTTCTATAATTAAAGTCACTATGGAAGTACATCTAAAAAAAAAAAAAGT